>WJSG01018240.1:0-11016 GCA_016618145.1 Sanghuangporus lonicericola | reverse complement strand
TTGTCGAGGAACGCACGAAGTTCGCCGCGCTATCCAACTCTGCCATGATGTTCCTCATGTTCTTGAACCAGGTCTGCTTGGCCTGCTTGGTAGGGCTATCGGATATCTTTCGCAGAGTCTTAAAGTAGTAATCCAGGTGGTCATCATCCCAGCCCTGCCAGAGAAAATCGAGGCCGTTTAAGTAATAAGTATTCGACGACACCTGCGACTTGGACCTCACCTTACTTCGCAGCGCGACTAGCTCTTGTAGTTCCGGTACGCTACGTCTTTCCAGAATAGCAACCCCTCCGAGCCGATGCGTTGTGTCGACATGGGCAGGCTGCGGGGGAGGTCGAGTGTACGGATATTGGGTGAGTGACGCCATCATGATCAGGGGGGAGCAAATCTTGGCCGGCACTGAAACTTATATAGTGAGGCTCAAGAATGACATGCTTACTGTTACCGCAGCGTTCGCATGACGCTATGCTTTCATTGGATGCTGTAGAGCCTGATCTGCGTAACTGGGACTACCGCAGCACGAGCGTTACGGTCAACGAAGATGTCCGAGGAGGACGTACATGTTGCGCAATTGTTTCAAGTCAGTCAGAACGTCGACGGCTCGTGAGGCAAACCAGCTTCTTGTTGAGCTCAACCGACATGTAGTAAGTACTGTGTATCACCTTCATGAGTTCTACATCAGAGAAGAAATAATTCGGAACCGCGTCAAAATTCAAGGCCTAGGTGAGCGACGATCGGCGACTCAAGGACATACTACATACAGCACCATAGGTTCGAACCCTATCCGAGCAGAGTGAGCGACAAAAGATACCACAGCTAGTCTACTGGATACGCCTTCTCTCGAACAAGGTGCGAAGGCCCGCAATCTGCGTCGCCCACGTCTGCAGTCCAAGCTCAACCAAGCGGTCGACACTGATCGAGGAGCATCTCCGTAGAGGCGACGAAATTCAGATCGGCCTCGACGATCATCCTCCCGATGCCATCGTACGGACCGCCTTGCTGCAGCTGACTCCACAATGTCTGCAACCCCCGCACGTACATCCCGCCCTTGTTCACCTGCTCACGGAAGCTGAAGACCCCCTTCGCGATCACGTACGACGTGCCGCGGACCTNCCCCCTTCGCGATCACGTACGACGTGCCGCGGACCTTGTGCATCGTCTGCGGCTTGTGGACCACGAGCTCGTTCGAGACGCTGTCGAGGAGGTAGAGCAGCTGGAGGGCTGGGAAGCACTCGATGTGAGACAACCGCATGAAGATCGTCCCACCGAGAGCGACGGACTGGAGGGCGATGATCATTGGGGTTATCAGGAGGCGGTCGCGGTACGCGCCATGGGCCGCCTTCAACATGTCCAAGTCGGGGTCTGGGGTGGGTTCGAAGTGGTGCTGATAGGTACGCAGTGCATGTCCGTCGAGCACGACGATGCTGAAGGTGCGGGTGAACGTGACCGGGAGTCGCTTTCGCGAGTACAAGCCGGATGTGGGGGAACAATCATACTGGAGGAGGTCCTGGGGCAGATGCTTGTAGCGTTGACGCTTCTCTATCAGCATCGGGTGCCCGTCCGCGCTCTCGGGAAGATAGATCCCCGTGCCTTTGGCCTTGAAATTCTTCTGGAGGATGTACGAGCTCAAACCGCCCGGGGCGCAGCTGCGTGACGGCGCAAGGGAAGTTTAAGTAAACATGTCTGGCTCAGGTCTCAACGAGTACACTTGCTCACCCGACGTCTAAGAATTTGAGCTTCGTCGAAGAAGGCACGAACTCTGCTGCCTTGTCCAGCTCTTCCATGATACGCTTCATGTTGCGGTACCATCCACGCTCGGTCTCCAGAATAGCGTTGTCGGCGACCTCGCGCTGGGTCTTGAAGTATAGGTCGAGATCCGACGCGCTCCATCCCTGGGCGAGAGGAAGAAGCATCAGGCTACGCTGGTCTCGAACGACGCGCAGTATTGGAGCTCCCCCTTGCTTACCTTCTTTCGTAACTGCATGAGCTCTTGCAGCTCTGGTACATCTCGCCTTGCGAGGATTTTAGACGCTCCAACTTGAAGCCAGATGTTATCGGTAGGCGTACTGGAATGGATTTCGGTGAGAGGAGCCATGATGAGTGCCAAGTGTTCGCAATCTGAACATGCTCAAGACTCACCGTGTCGGTATGACTCACTCGTATAAGGTTTGACGTAGGACCAGCGACGCGAACAGGGTCTTGAGCTTTTACCGCAGCACGAGTGCAGGCTGTAGAAGGATGCCATGATGATGTGGTGCAGATCCTGCGCCCCATCTACCGCAGCAAGCCCAGGAGCGCTCACTTACGCACGGTCTCATGCGAGCGTTCGTTGAGTGTCTGTAGACTGACGAAGATCATCCAGATTAAGTATCAGGAGGAAGTCGATCTTCCACATCCGTCAGGATCTTTCAAGCTGCTGAGCGATAACAATTACTCACCTTGGGTGCAGTCCGCTGATGTGCCATATCCAACGCAGGAACACCGGTTTTTCGAAGACTCATCTAGTGTGGGTAGCTGATGATATTATATACACGGCAGTGTAGAATACGGTCTATTCCTCCACGCACTCACTCAATGACCACCAGTGGTTCCCAAGCCCGCGGCAGTCTTGACGGTGTCGTAAAGCCACCACTGGAACCCAGTGAGCGTGCCAATCATGATCACGCGCGTCCCAAGCCCTTTGGTCGCAAGCGCAACGAGGCCAGTCTCAGATGCTATCGCCCCCAAGCTCTTGCCGCGGTTCGACGGCTTGCCCATGAGTGAGACGAGCGAATCCGCGGGATGCGAGACGAGCGCGCAGACGACGCCCGCGAGGTAGCCGGACGCGAAGGTGATGCCGAGCTGCGTCGTCTTGCCGTACGAGTCCTTCGGCGCGGTGAACACGTGCTTGTAGAAGAGCTCGACGATGTACTCGTAGCAGAAGAACTTGGCCATCGTGTACGGGATCTGCGCGAGCCGTTAGCGTCTTCGCTGTCTGTACCAGGGCTGGCGGCGTACCTGACGGGACCAGAGGGGCACGACCGAGCCGAACGGGTAGCGGGTCTCGGCGCGGAGCCTGCTCATTTCACGAAGAGCAGCGACCATGGGGACCGGGAAGGTCCCGGCGGGACTCGTCTGTATCTTGACCTTCGTCATCTCGAGCGGACAGAGCGCGACGTCGGCGATGAGCTCTGCGGATGCGGAGCCGGCGAGCCAGATTGCGCCTTTGTACTTCTGCGAGGCCTCCTCTCCTGCGAGGTTCATGTACGCGTCTTTGAAAAACTCGTAGAGGCCATACTTGAAGAGGCCCTGGAGTGAGTAGCCGACGAAGGTCGGGCCGACGCCCTTCCAGAATCCCTTGACGCCCTCCTCGGCGAGGATCGTCCGGGCTCCGGGAATGAGTCCGCGGTACTTGACCGGGTCGACCTGTAAGACAATCAGCAGGTGAGTATTCATGCTACAGGGGGACGGCGGAACCACGACGAAATCTCACTTGCATGTTACACTTGGTGACATCCAGAGGTGTCATGCAGGCGTGAGTGACACCGCAGGCGAGCCCGCCGGCGACCATGCACACGGTGTAATACTTCGCATCGTGAGGTACTGGACCGGTATACCTAGACGCATTCGGTTAGCCCCATGAAGCAGTGCTGAGAACATCAAGATGAACGTACCTAGCATTCCACGTTGACTTCGTCAGGGTCGAAGGGGTGAGGTGAGCCATGGGTGGTGTGCGTCTAGATCGTGCATCGTCAGCGCTGATACTACAGCTTTATAAGGGGGATGAGACGACACAATTAGTCGGAATATCGGGGTCGCGGTTTCTTGACCGCCGCCATTCCGAGCGATTTGGTCAATGGTGTTACGTGGGGTCAGCGTTACAGAGCCAGCGGCGAGTAGGATGTGCAGCGCGAGTCTCTTGAGCGCGCCGCACTTTCTGAATGTGAAACGATCCGTGTTTTGTCGCCGATGGGAACAACGGAAGAAAGGTGCAAGTCGTGCGGTTAGATGAGGCCGTGGGAAGAAATGGCCAAGACCGCTGCGCTGCCACGCTGGCTCCTGTCTTCGACCATGTAGTGAACATGTATGTCTCTCGAACTGTTACTTGGACTTGCCACTACTGACCAGCCACCATTAGTGGTGGAAGTGACAGGTTAAGATTACTTCATCTGGTTTCATGACCCCTGAGACATCGGGACGACACAGCGACTGTTCGAGTCGCCAAAAATACTACTGGCGGTCTCATCCGGCGAATGAGACGTACCCATGTGGACTGTTCAACGGCCTGACAGCAGGATTGACTACACCGCACAGTCACTGCTAGCAACCGTAGCATCACACGTTCGTGTTCAGTCCTCGAGAGTTTCCGGCAATCTACGCAGCATTGACATATGTGGCAGGGGGTGATAAGTTGAATGCAGGTGTTTAACCTTCAAATCCCAACGAGGGAAGAAATCTGACCTCATACCTACGACGGCACTTGATACACAGACGACATGTGTTGGCTCGTTTTCGCCAGCATTTTTGGCTTTCTTCCCGCTGCAACCTACCTCCCCAGTCCTCGCCTACCAACGGTTAGTCGGTGCGATCATAAAGTTACATGTGAGTCATACATATTCGTGCCTTGGGCAAAGCAGCTAACCTCCACACTAATCTCCGAGTCGAGTCTCATTGTGACGTGCCGCCCCAAAGGTACAAAGACAGGGGGCACAAGTAAATTGACGCGACCTGACGCGACGTGCCGCGACCTGACGCGCATTGACGCGGCGCGTGACGCGACGCTTGCCGCGACGCCTGCCGCGACCTTACGCACCTTCACGCGAAATACGTCGCGACTCGGACGATGTTGGCCCGAGTCCAAGCAAAGTGTTCCGAGCCTAACCCAGGTTGTGCAACGGCGTGAAGATGAGACTACGTCGAAGTCAATAGGTTGCCGCGGGAGAGCGCTAATCGTCAATTATGGGCAATGTGGGCGCGCGACGTAAGGGAAATTGGAATCTGCTAGTTACCGTTGTGTGCTGGCTGTATGGTGGACAGACTTTACCTGAGAACCACCGAAGAGATTGGTAGTCTGACAAGGGTACACAAATAGTCAGTGTACCTGTGGGACACAAGCAGAAGAATAACCATACAATTCCGAGCCGGAGCCGGCATGCAAAGCTGCAAGTACTCTCCAAGCCCTGTTGGACCGCAGTGTGTCGCCCAAGCTGCAAGAGGCTGGTTGCAAACTTTTACATGGAATTGAGTGCGAGATGCTCGAGTAGTAAGTACTTACCTTTCATTCTGTCGGCGGTTGCACTGGCCTGTAGCTCTTCAGGAGCCATTGGACGTGTTCAGACATTGACGGCAGTGTGCGTCGGTCGTCAGAGCGTTGGCGGAAAAGGTGACCTAATACACAGTGCCGCGACATCGACACACTGTGACGCGACGTCTGACGCGACAACCGCGACTGAGACGCACCGTGCCGCGACCTTGACGCGCCATAAGCGCCGGTGCCGCGACCTTGACGCGACGTGACGCGGCATGTGCCGCGACATGACGCGCACTGTGCCGCGAGTGTGACGCGACCGAGACGCGGCTGGTCGAACTTAGAGTCATCTCAATGTCCTGCAATGTTTGAAAGCTACCTTTCTAAGAAATATATGGATACTATCCGCCTGCGCAGACTTCGAGAGGTGTTCTGCTTGCTGTGCATAATCTAACGGACGAGTTGGAGAGATGTGCGCGTCTGACGAGCGCTTATCGGGCCACAGGGAACGGTCATTGGTGAGGGCACAGCAGGCTTGTAGTGGTAGACTTGCAGCTATTTAGTCTTCGTTAGTGAGCTATCCGGTCCTGAGCTCAGGATACACCTGTACGGAGACGATTGGAGGAAGACAAGAAAGGTCGAGACGCGTCACGTCGCGGCAGGTCGCGTCAAATTCTGTTTGCCCAAAGACAGGCACTGTTTCAGCAAGAGCCCGTAGTCGTCCCGCTTTCCGGTGACAATACGATGCGGACCCATTGGAAGAGTTATATCGCCTCTCCATGGTACGTAACTGCATCAACATCCCCGTCTTCGCTCGGATCTCGAAGCTCACAGACATGTTGCATCTCCACGCTGCTTTTCAGCTTTTTGTGTTCTGCGCGGTCGTCGCTTGGCCGGGTGCTCTCGCTGCCGCATAGACCGTCACTCTCGACCACGCTACAGTCACCGGAAGCACGAACGGTACCGTGACGACATTCAGTGGCATTCCCTATGCAGAGCCACCGTGAGTGCGTCCTATGTCCTCACAAGTCGCCCGTGCCCCGCTCATTGGCCGTTTCCCGTATACAAGGTCGGCGACCTCCGTCTTTGCCTTCCGAAGCCGATACTTGGGTATAACGGGACGATCAACGCGACTCAGCCGGCGACACAATGCATACAGATTAACCCCGGGATCCGTAAGGATATGCCCATTGAGAGGCTGCAAGACATGGGAGCATATCTTCCAGCGGTCACTGGCACCGAGCCTGACGTCCCACAAGATGAAGACTGTATGCCCCGATCCAAGTGCTGAGCGTGAATGTTGAAACCTGACTCGAGGTTTCTCTTTCAGGTCTCAGTGTTACCGTGCAAGTTCCTAGTGGGACGCCACCCGATGCAAAGCTGCCAGTATATTTCGTGAGTCCTCGCCGTGTTGTCGGACGTCGTGATTGTGACCTCTACTAATCAGAACTCTGTTATGCCTGCAGTATATCTACGGGGGTAAGGAAGATCATCCTTTGCAAACGGTCATTGGAATCTCGCCGTCAACTCCGTCTTTTTAGGTGGCTTCGCAACTGTTTCCTCTGTGAAGTGCGTCGTCGTCAACAATGGACGATAATCGTCGATACTCACTCATATCCCGAGCAAATTCCTTGGAGACGCGCTCGTCGCTCGGTCCATCGCCATAAAGCAGCCTGTCATATACGTAGTGTTCAACTACCGCCTCAACAGTACTTCGCATATTTTGAGGTCTTTGATTCGAAGACTGACTCTCTTGATAGCGTTTGGCTTCCTAGGTGGAAAGGAAGTCAAGGAGGCCGGCGTCGTAAACCTCGGCTTACATGATCGTGAGCACGAACAAATATACGAGAGCTGAACGCATGCTATCACAATTTATGCAGAGCGTCTCGCCCTGAAGTGGGTGAACAAGTACATCTCTGCCTTCGGCGGTGATCCCGAGAAGGTCACGATGTATGCGTTCACTGTTTCGTCCACGCCGGCGGCCCATCCTGATGTTGATATTATGTTAGCTGGGGCTCGAGCACGGGTGCCGGCTCAGTCAGTCTTCAGATGGTTACGAACAGCGGCGACGATGAGGGCCTTTTTCGGGGAGCGGTTATGCTATCTGGCTCGCCTTTCCCGAATGGCGACATCACCCATGTTCAGAACTACTACGACATTATCGTCAAGCAGACGGGCTGCAAGAACTCCACAGATACTCTGGACTGTGTCCGCCATGTTCCGGCAGATACTTTGCTCGCTGCCGCTGCCACGCTGCCAAATCTGTTTGATTACACGGTGCGTGCACGCCTGCGGCTGCTGGAAATGTTGCACACCAACTAACCTGGCGCATGCAGGGCCTCGCACTCCCCTGGTCTCCGCATGCAGATGGGTCTTCCTGAAGGCCCCGGCTCAACACCTTGTTCTGGACGGAGAAGTCTCCAAAGTTCCGTTCATCACCAGCGACGCCCTCGACGAGGGAACCATCTTCGCAACCGGAAGCTTCAACGTCACGTGCGACATCCTTCATCACCTATCACTGTATAGTTGGCTCACTGGTGACTAAGACGGACACCGAGTTTCGGGAATACATGCACGATGTCTTCTTCCGGAATGTCCCCAAGGCGGCGCTGGACATGATCTTCAAGCTCTACCCGGACGACCCTGCCCAAGGATCACCCTTCGGCACTGGGAACCAGGATCAGCTTGCGGCGATGTACAAGCGCATGGCAGCCTTCCAGGGGGACTTGGTCTTCCAAGCACCGAGGCGGTTCTTCCTTGATCAGTGATTGTCCAAGCAGCCCGCGTGGTCGTACGGTGAGTCTTCAGCTCTGCGCTCAGTGCATGAGAGATTGACCCTCGAATGTCAGTTAGTAAGCGCGGAGCTTTTAAGGGTCTGGGCGTGGTGAGTCGCCGAAGAATCATCTGTTGCACTCGCTCATCTGATTGACTAGACTATTCAGCCCCACCTCAGCGATTCTATTCTGCCCCTCTTCGTTCCAAACGAGGTCACGGACTTTGTGATTCAGTTTACTGCAACCCTGAATCCGAACGGCTTCCCGAACCAAACTTTTCGGTGGCCGCAGTACGACTCGCGTCGCCGGCAGATCCTTATGCTCGTAGAAAGCGGGCTTGAGCTGGGAAACGACACCCTGCGATTAGGCCCTATGGCGAGCTTGACAGCGCTGACCCTTCATTACCCGCTGTGAGTTGGACTTGGACTTGAAGGAGTCGACTTCCTTTGAAACGAGTACCACAGCCTGTATTTTGTGCGGAACACTTATTATACATCAGCTGTTGGCCAGGGGCGTCTAGTCACCGGCTTTCCCCGATTGACCTTGTCCATAGCTCCCAGTACTTGTCAAGAGATTCAACCTTGTCTCGCGCATGTTCGCAGTCACTCCTCCATCCCTCGTCCTCGCGGCTGGCTTCCATCCGATCTGACATCGAAGGATAATTACACGACCTTGGCGTGCAGTGTCTGCATGTTCCAGCGGTATATAGGGAAGCTCCCGTCGGTGTGACGAGACATTCTATACTCGTACTCCTGGTTCTCACCTCCACAAACTTTGGTACAACGATGTCCGACCACAATTACGCCATCGTCGCCGACGTCCATCGGGCGGTCGAGGTGGTGAACTCCGTTGTGCTTGTACTTCAGATAGACCACCCCCTTTTCAGTGACATATTGGACGTAAATTACTCTCAGGAAACAGTCGGGATGTTCGTCACTTCCAGCCAGGCTGTTATCGACGTAAGTGTCAACGTGTTGCTATAGCTTGACTCACAGCAGTGACAGCACTGATCATCCGTTGTGCAGTGCCTGCAATCTGCGTCGCTGACGGCATCTAACTGGCTGGAGGAGACCGGAGACTGCCTCTCCCGGAACATCAACGAGGCCGGAAAGATCGAGAGGTCTATCAGTGACACGGCCGCTAGCCTTGCAGAGGCCGACGCACACACCCGTGCGACCCAGTTTCGCATAGCTGTCCTGAATGAGACCATTCGAGCGGGAGAAGCCAACTATTCCTCTGCTCAGTCGGCGCTATGGCGCGCCGAAGACAAACTGGACAGACAGAGGGCGGCTCGGAACGCACTACGCGTCGCAGTATGTCTTTTACATTCCTTTCACCTCCTATTACTGAGTCGTCGACATAGTCCATTGTCACGTTATTCTTTGCGCCCGTAGTATCGTTTTCTTTGGCAGCAATCAACATCGTTGCGCTACCAGCGGCCGTTGACCGGTGCAAAGACACAGTACACACGATAGAGGCCCAGCTCGCCCTTTCGCGCTCTGAAGTCCAATCGCAGCGCGCCTCCCTCGCTAGCGAGCGCGATGAAAGTACACGGCTCTCCACCACTATCTCCCAGCTCAGACAACGTGGAGAACGTCTGGCCGCCGAGAAGCAGAGGCTGGAACACACACGCTGCGACCTCGCGATTCTGTCCACACGCATCAACGACTGCCTTCACACCGTCAATGGCTCGCTGAGCAGCTCGAAGACGATTTCGACCATGTCCTCCATGCGCAATGTCGTGTCCGGGATACGAGGTGTCATTGAGGCCCTTGGCGCCAACACGATGTTTGAGGGGCCTCTTGCACAGTTGGACGACGCTGCGCTGGTCATGCTCGACAAGCGGGTGACTTCTATAAAGCGGCGCCAGCTTGCCGTTTGACCCATGGAGCGGGTTGCGATTCCTGACATGGCGCATTCTTTATTCCATGGACTCTGTGCTCCCATGACTTGTGGCATGAGGATGTAGCGCGGATTCGGTGTTCTGTCGACTGAACCTTGTATATCATACTTACTTCTCTCCCGCAGCATCTGAACGCGTGTACCGGTCTCAATTTCGATCGTTGGTATCTGATTTCTCTGGCTCTTCGATGGACTCTTCGCTCTCCTGACATGTGGCATGAGAATGTAGCGTGGATTCGGTGCTTTGTCGACTGAAGCTTGTACTTCTCTCCCGCAGTATCTGAACGCATGTACCGGTCTCAATTTCGATCGAGGCTCGAAGTGCCGAAGTTAATTTGTCTTAACTCTTCCATGGACTCCTTGCTGCCCTTTGCTCCCCTGACTTGTGGCATGAGGATTCAGCGCGGTGTCGGTGCTTTGTCGACTGAACCTTATAGATCATAAGTGCTTCGCCGCTCCCGCAGATGTTGACCGGTGTCAATTTCGATCAAGGCTCGAAGTGCCGAAGTTGCACTTCGAGAGCACATTTGGGGGGCGTGCTCAGCCTCGATGACTTGAGGCTATGCGCTGTTCCACACCTGATGACAGGCAGCCCCAGGATCGGTCCAAAGATGCAACTATCTTGAATTAATAGGGTTCAATTTCGAGGACTTCTTCATGCCGGATTGTGATCGCGAACTAGCGGCAGCAGTCAAATTCGGTTGACTGAACCTTGTGACCATTGACTCCGTACCCCTACTAAAGCTGGCCGATTCGCCTCTTGCCGGGGTAACACGCAGAGACATGGCTTCCGCTCAGGAGTTTGACGACAAACTAGCCGAGACACAGTCTGGGGCGGATGAGGTGCGAGATTTTGCTCTCAGGTGAGTCGTACACCGACGTAGAGTACTACGTGAACCGTGTTCTGATACTAGATCAAGGACATCATACGCATTCCCAAGTGCGGAGGTCCTTGTGCCAGCTCCCATGGCCATATCGATTCTAGGTGAGTTTATGATTGCATCGTGCTGTGATTGTCCTGTTGAACTTACTATGTACTATGGACATTAGTCGCGCATTAGGCGCTATAGGCACAGCCTCTTACGATAGATCTAAGGCTATGCTTCTTCTTTTCCT
>WJSG01018195.1:0-21893 GCA_016618145.1 Sanghuangporus lonicericola | reverse complement strand
AGAGTGGACCCAGTTATATTACGCACTTGACAATACATGCTTAGCTACGAGGGGAAGGCAATAACATACGATGCACCAACGAGTCCGTCTTACAGTACTGTACCATTTCGGTCTATTAGACATGTCACATGTCACAGGGTCGACTGTCGGTCGAATTTCGGCGGGAGGTCACAGGTCACAGAGGGGTTTGTCGAATGCCTCGGGCAAGTCATCCCTGGGGGCTGTTTTGGCCGCGAAACACCGCAGAAGTACTCTCTACCGTTCTCTGAAGCAATAGCACATCATGAATCATTGCGCGCGCGCAAAAGATAACCACAATGCTCAATATGGTAAGTAGAGCGTCTGTTAATGCCAGAAATGCTCGCCATTGTGCTGGCCTAGATCTCGCACAACCTTCCTGCGCTTCCCTCGACCAAGCTCCTCCTCCAGCTCATCCGATGGCGGCTCCACACCCTCGGACTCCGCTGTGCCGTTAGCAGCAAGCGCGCCAGTCTCGGGCAACTCCCGGACACCGGTGGGAATCTTCCCATGGACAACACGTTCAATCACAGCATCGAGCGGCACACTGCTGTCGTCTCCCTCGTCATCATCCTCGTCCCCCTCCTCTGTCTTGTCTTCAGGCAACTTCTCCTTCTCTCCGGGCACGTCATCAACGCGGTCGTACTGTGTCAGTTCCTCCCAGAAGGCGCGATCGGTCGTCTTCAGTTCGCGCAGACATTCGCGCGCATTTCGGCTTGTCAAGCTTTCGTACGACAGGTTGAAGTCGCCAACCGCGCACTTGGTGAATGCCTGGACATGGAGAGAGACCGCGTTAGTACAAGGATGGTAATGGAAGTAAGTATGATGATCAAAGGTACGTACGCTCTTAACGATATCCTCCCGGTTGAGTGCTTGATATGCGTTCCAGATCCAGGTTACTGTCCGGTCGCGGAGATGGGGCAGACTCTTCGTGATCACGATCAAGTCTAGCCCCTCGTCCAGCTGTTCCAAGACCTCTTCGACGACGTCCCGGTGATAGGAGCGCTTCAAGGAGTGCTTGAGGATCCGCTGGATGCCGACATCACAGGCTTGGAAGACACCCGTACAGCCGGCAGGGACGAAGTGCAGCAGGATGTTGCTATGCGTCTCCCGCATCCAGGTACGGAACTCCTCCGACCGATGGACTGACCAGACGTCTATCTGCCAGATAGACTTCTGCGATTCAGGGAGGCCGAGCTTTTTCTTTTCTGCCGCAAAATATGGTGCAATGATGTCGGAGACGAGCCTGCGCATGGTACGTTGGTTCGACCAGTAGTTGTTCTTCGAGCCGTGCTCATACGTCATACCAGCGTCGACAGTTGCCTGGTAGTTCGGAGCTGTGCGAGTGGGCGTCGACCGGTAGGTCTCGCCTGAATAGACCGCTTGGAAAGGAAGCAAGGTGCCACTGTTGGCGACAGAGACACACAGCGTGACCGCACGCTTCTCC
This sequence comes from Sanghuangporus lonicericola, assembly GCA_016618145.1. Classification (NCBI taxonomy): domain Eukaryota; kingdom Fungi; phylum Basidiomycota; class Agaricomycetes; order Hymenochaetales; family Hymenochaetaceae; genus Sanghuangporus; species Sanghuangporus lonicericola. The sequence goes on along the minus strand of WJSG01018195.1, from coordinate 20,428 downwards.
TCGGTCCCTAGCACCGGAACCTGTTTGCTACCTGTCTGTGCCCAGGTGACTTTCGTCCCCTGCGCGTAGACCATGTTCGTCTGATCGGTATTGACATACAGCTCCGAGGGGACATCGTACTCCTTGATATCGTGGACCAGACGCAGGAACGCCTTCGTACACTGCTGCTCCCAGTCCTTCGGGAGCTTGTGGGCATCGCGAGTCGCTCGACGCTCAGACCAGCCCATCTTGTTGTGGAGGAACGAGCGCAGGAATGAGTCCGAACATCGGAAGACGCTCCCATCGCGGGCCTGCTTCTCGAAGACCTCAGGAGCGCCCTTCTGGATGGTCGCGACGACAATACCCCGGACGGTCACAAGCGTGAGAGGCGTTCCTGCGCTCCGCAAGCCGGTGAGACGCTTCTGGATCGCCTTGACAATGTCGGGGTAGCCGTCGAGGACACCACGCGCGCCGCCTTGACCTCCCTGGAGGTTTCCCTTCTTCGCCATCCGGATCGCAGCATCAGACCATCGCGGCTTCGACCCCGAGCGATCGATCCAACCCTCGATGGACGAGCGGTTCAGAGCCTTGAAGATTCCCGAGTTCTGCCTCATCAACACCGCCAAAATATGTGTCGTCGACATGTTGTGGACGAGTGGGTGCCTCGAAGCTGCATCGATCTGATCCCAGAGCACCTTCGTGTGCCAGTTAACGTACGCAGCGCGTTTTGGGGAATGAACGCGCTGCCGTCCCTGCGGCTTTCGAGTTGTCTGCTGGACGACCTGCATGACCTCCCGTTTCGGACGCGTAGACTCCGCCAGGTCCTGCTTGAGACGCTTGGCGTCCACAACCTCAGCAGTGTCCTTCAGCTCGTCAATTGTGCGCTTGGCTCGACACTGTGACCCAGTGCCCACTCGACCGCCCGCTGCGACCTTCTTCGCCTGCATCTTCTCACGATGACGGCGCTGCCGCTCGTTCTGCCGCTCCTTCCTCGTCTGGTCCTCCTTCGCTTGGATCCGCTCGTCAATGTGCGCCTGCTTCGCCCGGTTGGCTTTCGTCTCTTCAGTAGCCCGCGCTTCCTGCGCTCGTTTCGCCTCAGGAGTCGCCTTGTGCCCGAAGCCGGAGAAGGTGAGCAGCCCGGAGGGCTTCTTGCCCTTCAGGAGCTTCTCGAACGCGACACGAACACTCGACTTCGCCTTCAACTTGCCAGGCTTCATCGTGTCATTGTCTGCAGCGGCAGGACTCTTGCCGGGACTCGGCACGTGGCTGGTCTTATGGGCGGAGGTGGTGGCAAGGGAGGGACTAGAGCACCTTGAAGGCAGCGGTGACATGTCAAGGTTTGTCTTCATGCTGCTGTCTGAGCCTGAACGCGCTGACACTGCTGCTGATGTTGTAGGAGCGAAAGAGTGGTCTGATGTGGAGGAGAACGAGGTGCGACGCGAAGTAGGCTCGGAATCGTCGTCGACGGCTTCGTCACCGGACGTTGGGGGGGCGTACACGCTGGAGGAACCACACGGAGATGTCGCACGTAAGTCCTGATCCACCGCTGATGGCACTGCTTCTGACACAGCAGCACGGGCAGGTGGACAAGTGAATGTGAAAGGGAATGCATCTCCGGCAGTATCGAAGCTCTGTACGCAGTATGTGAGTGCGCAGTCATACAATACATACCAGTCATGACTCACATGGTCCAGATGTCGATTCATGACCTTCACGAGGATGCGCAAGCGAGCATCTTGCACATCACAAGCTGGGATCAACGGGAACTCACTCGGCAGCAGATGGTGTGCGAGACTGTTCCAGCTCAGGAGACCGCACGAGAACATATCATCCTGGTGAGTAGTTTCCATCATCTCCCAGTCGAATGGACGCTCCGAATGACGTGCTAACCACCAGGTCAGGATCTTGAGAACTTCTGGATTCGGCCGACTCCCCGGCAGGGAATCTCCGTAGAAGACGATCGCCTTCCGGAAGTCCACACAAACTGACACCCAGTGTGTGTTGCCCAAGTTGACGATGAAGCCCACCTTATCTGAAATCCCTTGCTCTAGAGCCTCTCCAACCCCCCGTGGTCTCAAGAAGTGACGCGCTTCCTGGTACGTTCCCTCCTCCCGCTTTTGGTACGCAACTGACAAGAAATTCCAGAAGGACAGGTTTTCGACCTCGATTCGACTCTCCTCCGGATGACGTCCGATCGCCAGCCGCAGCAGGTCGAGGAGTTGGTTCTCGTGAACGTCGGATAACCAGCGGCGTGTCGCGTAGGTCGCAAGATGGTGGACAGGCTCACCGTTGTCGAAGCCACGGATGAGGCCACTCCATGGTACCGTGGCCAAGCAGGCCAGCACTTCGTCAATGATGGTCCGTCTCTTGTGCATATTGGGTGACCTCCAAAGCTGACGGTACTTCTGCAGATGCTGTTCTGCATCCTTCCATGCCGTGTAAGGCCCATCTGACGCACGAAGACGCAGCACTTCCGACCAGTAGCTGACCACCCAGACAGGCAGCAACCGGGTTGCAGTGTGCAGGTTCAGATGAGCGCACCGGATGGATGTGGGAAGAGCTGGGGTTCCGAGAGCTTGAAGTGCGCGAAGGAGGCTGTTGACAACGGCCGCAGGGGGCACAGGGATCCGACGGATGACATTGGGGTCCTCTATGGTAGGTGTGTCGTAGCTGAAGAATGTCTCGGTGTGGACAGTGTTATCGGCAGCAACTGAGATGGCTGGTAGGGAGAAGTTGAGCAAACCAAAAATGGACAGTGATGCGGAGGGGAGGATGGCATGTTGCACAGGCTGAGGAATGCGTAGGAGTGTCTCGACCGAGGATGTCATACTGGGTAATGAAAGATAGGACTCCGAGGTTTGACCATGGCAGCTGCCAAAAAATGGGCACGCGCGCCACGGCACGCATACAGATTCGGTTCAAAATGAGATTGAAGCGGCTCGAACCCGCGGTCAAACTACAGACAAGTTGTCGAATTTACCGCTACGTCACAGTACCACAAGAGGTCTGTCGAATAGTCGAACTAGTTATGGTCTGTCACAGGTCACAGGCCCTGTCGAACTGTTCGAAATGGTACAGTAGACGAGCTCAGACGGGCGGCGGCGGGGTAGCAACTCTGCGGCACTGAATCGGGCTGTGTACATGTCCTGCGAATAGAGACGTCAGCGATCATCACGACGACCGAGAAGACGACTTCGAGAGAACATACCTGCCACTGCGCATCCTCGCCGGAAGATTTTGCGACTCGCGAGTGAGCGACAGATATGCTATTCTGATGGGCTCAGTGCATCAGATGATAGGAAGTCTGGCAGACGTACCAGTGCTGTACGTACAAGATGAACGCTTACCTCAAGCTTACCTTGAGCATCTGCGCTGTCAACTCGGATGCCTACCAGGGATGACAGGTAGGAAAACGACTTGTAGGCGCACCTTCGTTGCGAACTGATGCCAGCGTGACGAATGCTCAGTGAGCGCGTCTCGAAAGGCCGGGCGTGCGGGTTCCAGTATACCGTCAACGCACCTTCTCGAGCCTTGTCGCAATGAACCTCTAGATCGGTGTCACTATGCCGAGCATCTATCACGCTCTTGCGTGCGAGTACCAGCGGTGAACAGCGAGGAGTAGACATACCTGTGTCTGAGCCTCAGTAGTAGCCTCAGGGAACGCGGGAGACAGGATGCTCAATGCTCATCGGGATGGTGGTGGTCGGTAGGAGCGATACGTGGTCTGCACTTGGAGCTCGCCGTCGGGTTTAAGTGCGTTGCTGGCAGGCGAGGGAAAATTGGTGGCTCTAAGTGGGACGTTGAGTGCTTCGGTCGCGCTGATTCGGTCCCCCTCTGGTCGAGAGCGGACTTCGGAAGACTCCGGAGTGAGGCCGTGACCTGCATCTCGCTTGCAAGCAGTAAGCTCGCCCTCTAAGCCTTGTAATCTGCCAGGGATAATTGCTTTAGATTGTAATCGGTCGCCAACCTTCGAGCGATTGCAATCGTCACAATCCTTCAGCATCGTTTTGGGGATTTGCTGATGAGAGCCACCCGACAACGCCCAGACTTTCCGCAACGCCTGCTCATGCTCGTCCTGCCCGTTTCTCTGTTGCTGATTCTTGTCCAATGGAGCGTCGGTGAGCAAAGCTCGATTCGCGAGGAACCATATGAAGTGGTCGCCGCGGAAGACCGGCGGGATGGGATCGAAGGCCGCCATGATAGCAGGCGCGAGGCGGCCCGCCTCCTGCCATGTGCGCACATCCTTGATCGTCACATTGGGGAGGCTGAACACGTCTCCATAGAGTCTAAGGAGCTCGGAACACGCGGGGCCCCCAAGAGCAAGTTGCACCTTGTCGAAAAAGTAGACGGAGAGCGTCTTCGCATCGATCGGGAGATGATTACGGTGGCATGCACGGAAAAGGTGGTACACCGGGTTGATTGGCTTGTTCGGTTTGCAGTCAAAGATGTGCAGCGGCCAGTTCGTCTTCTGGCAGTCGGTGCTGCAGTACCAGATGACGCGGCATCCTGCGCATCGCTTCGCTTCAGTGTTTTCCTTGCCGCAGGCGTCGCACTTGTGGGCAACCATTGATGTCCGAGATATGCTAACTACAATGAATATCAGCAAGCAAGTCATATCGGTATCTCTCATGGGAACGCACGGCTGAAGGTCTGTGTGCTGATGGACGGAGGCAAGCTGGCGAAAGGAAGACAGACGCTCACACAGATACAGCTACTAGTAGCCGTCGCGTAAGCCTCCGAGCCGCGGTGCGTCCTTGCCGCGTCTTCACTCCCCAAGTGGTAAATTTCGCACATAACACGAAAGCTTGTAGAGCCCGAGCCATATCGGCGCAGGTCCGATGGCGAAGCTCCCTCGGTACACGATATTGGGTGAGGGGTGACGCACATAAGTACTACGTGATTACCACAGACGTTCGAGATAGTATACACGAAGATCTAACAGCTACTCACACTAATGAGCTTCCCTCCAATCCCACCAATTTAATGCTATCTATACCTGAGAGTCAGCCCGTCAATTGCTGCATGACTACTGCGCAGTGCGAGATCACATACCTCGAACCCTCAAAAGGAGTACGCGTTCTTCAAAAGGCGTGCGTACTTCGCGGTCCACGGCGAAATATTCACGTACTTCTTGGCGAACTCCAGCAGCTGACTCTTGTAGCATGCGGCGTGGAGTGCGAGGGGGCCCACGGCATGCGCCACGAAGAGCTGCCACGCGTAGAGCTCGTCCAGCAGCTTGAGTCTCCTCCGCGCCCTTGCAGTTTCGATAGCCGTAGTCGTCCCAGATAAAATTAGCAAGTAGGGTTGGAAGGAAGCGTACTGAGGGCATGGGAACTTGGCGACTTGCGAGCGGATCTTCGTCGTGGAGTCGCTCTTCGACCGGCCTATAAACACCCATTTGGCATGGTGTCTCTCATCTGCGATGGAGCTTTGAACGGCCACGGGAGAGGCGATGGTGGGGTCGACTACGTGTTGGTTGTCCAAGAAACACGTATATAACGCACGACAGGTCGTACTAGTGAGGGTGGGAGCAAGGTTTCAGCACAAGGTTGCGAAGGACAATTGAGCGCCGTCTGCCAAGGCTGCAAGACTGCTGTGATAGACATCTGACCTGGTAGGTTAGTCCAACGGAAGCGTTCTTCCACTTTGAGGTACGCAGATCCGAGTGAGAAGTCGCGGTGTCCACGAAGCAACTCGATTTAGTGTATTTGTCCGATACATGAGCAGCAGATTGGCGTCACTGCAGAAGATACGGATGCACGAACGATGAGTCAACCTGGCGGAAAGGTATACTCAAGAATCGGAGTCGAAACTAGAAGCTGATTTGACATCCCACACTGCCGCAGCCGAGCCAAGTGACGTACACAACATTATACCCCCGGAACTGAACGATAACTCGAAAGCGTTGGACATCGTGGCTCCCCAGCCCCAGGGACAACGCTATTCAGAGTTTGTGCTGTAAGCCACAGACCATGATCAATGGAAAATCACGTACCTCAAGCCCTGGAGGCTGGGAGAGGGTACGCATTCTTCAACAGACGGGCATACTTCGCGGTCCACGGCGATAATCTCAGGAAACCCTTCACGAACTGCAGCAGCTCACCCCGTCGGCAAGCGGCGTGAAGCTCCAGGGGATCCATACCATGCTTCGCAAAGAGCTGAGTGTAGAGATCGTCAAGGAGCTTCCAATCCTCGTCCTCCGCCTTCTGGCAGTTCTTATAGCCATAGTCGCATATGACGAACAGCTCGGGGATCGGTGCGAGGTGAGGCTCGTGTGGGTTGGCGGCGGCAAGCTCGTCGACATGCTGCTTCAGATGCCAAACCGACTTGAACGTTTTGGGAGAGCCCGACATGACGTCTTGGAAGAGCCGGTCGCTGCCGAGAGCGACTATGCCGTGATGCGCGAACAGGGCAGGGATGGAGGAAGTCGTGTATGCATCGCGGAACTCCTCGAAAGTGCAGCGACTGATGAGCTCCGTATATTTGAGGCGAAGTTCGCGCTCGGGCTCGGCGACGAAGCCGAACTTGAGCCACATCACCGTTTCCGGCTCCGGGCACCGCTGCACAAGGATCGTGGCGAAGAAAAAGAAGCACTCGTGCTCATGTTTGGAGAACTTCCGAGCAGTCTCGGAGCGAACTGTGAGCAGAGTGTCGTTCGGGGAGCCGTCACTGGTATACGGCCAAGCTTTGAGGACCATGATATCGACTGAGTCTTGGATTTGGCGCTTCTTGGTGTCTTCATCAACCGCAGAGCCATCAAAGAACTCCTGATGGTCCAAGAACCACGTGTAGGAGGTGTCTCTGTCTTGGAATGGGATAGTCTCGAACGCCCGCTTGATACCCTCCACGAGACTGCGCTCCTTCTGCCACCTACGCAGATCCATGAGCGGGTTCTCGAGGTGACGTATGAGTCCCTGGTAGAGCCTGCATAGCTTGTTCCCGCCTTCTGCGCCTATGATCCGCTCCGCCTTATCAAAACCGTAGTCGACACGGGTCTGGTAGTGGACAGGGACGACGTCGCGCTGCATGTCGCGCGCAAGGTAATAAACTGTGTTGATGGGTTTCCCGGTAGTGCAATCGAAGACGTGGCGTCCCCAGTCTGCTCTCTGGCACATGGAGCTGCAGTACCGAACCGTCCGACATCCGGCACAACACTTCAAGTCGAGGGAAGTGTCCTCACAGCTTGTGTAGCTGCAACGCCGTCTGTCCGCCATCTGCGAGTCAATTGTCAATCGGAAGTCGGATGTAGGTGGGCGAAGGAAATGCCTACCTGCTGTGGTTCTCTGAGAGCGCGAGAGGCAGCGAAGAGGGCTTGAACAGCTTATATTCCCCGGGTGCCGAAGTAGTACTAACATGTGATGGTTGTGCTGCTGCAAATGTCAACGTCCTTGCCGACTTCAGCCAGCTCGTTCACACAGTGTACGGGATCTATTGCCACACAGGGAGAGACGTCGTGAACATCAGACTTGCGGAAGTCAATATCTCATGCAATGAGCGAGTCGCGGCATACTCACCCGTGTATGAACATCGAACAACGCTCGCTCCGGTAAACTGAGGGAGCGTGCAGAACGATCGTCATTCTGTTTATTGCTATGATCAGTTCAAGGAGCACATGACGCCCTCTAGGCGCGGCGGAAGTAGACTTGCCAGTACCCTAGATGCTTGTCTGATACGACACTCTGCTTCAGCGTTCGCCCCGCCCGCACCGGTCAGTCAGCTTCCCCACTTCGTCGTCCTTCGCCGTCCATCCCAAACAAGATGTCTCCCTCGCCGCCCGCAGCGAGTGCACCTGCGTTGTTGATGTCATCCTCACGTTGCACGAGCGCACAATTTGCGAATGCGGAGACAGCGGCGCAGCATGGTGTGGGTCTGAGATGTCCAAATAATGACTCTGGTAAATTCAAGAGTGAGCATCAGCACCGGAATACGATGCCTAGACGACCGTATGCGTACGTCGTGCACCTCGAGCGTAATCCTTTCCGTGCCGTGGGGGACGTCTCAAACGAACACATGTCAACCCGTGGGGAGAGAGAAGATACGTCAAGTGCGGCGTCCGGTTTCGGGTTCTGGGGGTCCGTGGCTGCATCGTCCGCCTCGTCTCGTATTTGCCCGCGATCCGTGTCCTCTGCTCTCTAAAAAATAGGTGAGCTCACAAGCATTGACAGGTTTATGCAGACCAGCGAGTGTGAGGAAAAGGTAATGACCAACGAGCTGCAGGCTCGGCAGTGGACGCAAACGTACCTGCCATCCGGGACCCCAGTTCCTCAGAATAGCCCTTGCGTGAGGCGGGAAGTCTCCAACTCTATGCGCAGAAGTTGCATCCTTCGCAGTTAAAAGTTGCGAGAGGTAGTTGGGAAGGCTAGCAAAAGTGTTTCCGCTACCGAACGCGATCTTCACGTCGACGATGATATACATACCGATCTGATCTGGCATTCACAACGGCGATCCCAAGCACCCCAGCAGACAAAACGTGTGGCCCAGTCTTTCACTAGTTCATCGGGGGCAACGCTTCCCTTCTAACCCTCCATCTTTCGACGTGGCTTCCAGATGTTTTGCGCATATCTCAGTCCGTCCGACTTCGTCTCCTCAGCACGACTCAAGCATTCGCGCGCCTCGGTGGCGGGGCGTTGTGGTCAGTTCCAGAGCCAGAGACGGAGTCGGAGTCGAGTCCTTCGCCTGAGAGTCACGGTTTACAGACAGGTAAGCACTGTGCAAGTCGCTGGCAACAGCTCGCGCTGATGCAGCGCATCTCGCATCGACGCGCCCGTACGCGTCGTGTCACATGCCACATGACGTATGTCACGTCGTGTTACAGTAAGAGTGCGTCCTTGTCCAAGTCCTTGTGGCGTCTCCGCTCCGCAAACCTCGTACAGTACGATCAAATAGCCTGTGAAAGCCGCAACATTGCGCAGGTCGGGTGGCAAAGTTCCCTCGGTAGGCAAGACTGGTGCTCAGGGGTGACGCGCTGGCACATGCGTGCGAGTACTCACTACAGACATTCGGTATAGCCACGAAGACCGAACAGCTACTCATGTCGCACTCCACGACCTCCAAGTCCGCCAATTCAATGCTATTCAGAGCTGAGAGTCAGCTCACAAATCGCTGCATGACAAGTGCGACAGCACATACCTCGAGTCAGCTGAGAGCTCGAGCCCTCAAAATGGGGTACGCGTTCTTCAAAAGGCGGGCGTACTTCGCCGTCCACGGCGAAAGTTTCAGGTACGTCTTCGCGAACCCCAGCAACTGGCCCTTGTGGCATGCGGCGTGCAGTGCGAGGGGGTCCACGGCATGCTTCCCGAACAGCTGCGCGTAGAGCTCGTCCAGCAGCTTCGTCTCCTCCGCATTCTTGCAGTTCCCATAGCCGTAGTCGGCCACGACGGACGGCGCAGGTGGGGTGTGCCCACCCGGGCGGGAGTGGCCGACGTCCTCGATGTAGAACTTCAGCCTCCACACCGACTTGAAGGTGGACGGAGAGCCGGACATGACGTCTCGGAAGAGCGGGTGATGGCTGACCTCGACGAGGCCGTAGCGCGCGAAAAGCGCAGGGATGGAGGAGCTCTCGTACGCCTCGCAGAGCTCCTTGAAGGTGCAGCGCTTGCAGAGCTCCGCGTACTTGAAGCCAAGGTTGACGTTGAGCGCCTGTTCGGCGACGAAGCCGAAGGTGAGACGCAGCCAGATGTCCGGGTCGGGAACGGACTGGTCAAAAATCACAGCGACGAAGAAGAAGCAGTTGAACTGATTCGTCGAGAACTCCGCTCGCTTGGAGAGTATCGTTTCGAGCGTGTCGCTGGGGGAGCCGCCAGCATACGGCCACGCCCTGATGATGATGGTGCTGGTGTGCGTCAACATCTGGCGTGCTTGGGTGACTGGGTCGGCTGCGCGGCCATCGAAGAGATAATGATGCACCAAGAACCAGTGGTAGGGGCCGCCTTCTTGCTCTCTAATCTCGGGCGGGCAAGTTTCGAATATGCACTTGATGCCCTCGACGAGCCTGCCCTCCTTCTGCAACTTGCGCAGCAGCGTTAGGGAGACTCCGACGTCACGAATGAGCATGCGGTAAAATGAGGCCAGTTCAGTCGCGCCTTCCGATCCCAGGCACCGCTGTGCCTTATCGAAGCCATAGTCGATACAGGTCTGGTGGTGGAGAGGCACCTTGCAGGTGTGGCGGCCCAGGTCGCGCGCAAGATAGTAGATGGTGCTGATGGACTTCCCCGCCTTGCAGTCGAAGACATGGCGTTCCCAGTCCATCGTCTGGCACTTGGCGCTACAGTACCGGACCTTCCGACAATTGGCGCAACACTTCAAGTCGGATGAAGTGCTTCCGCAGTCCACGTAGCCGCAGCGTTGTTCGTGCGCCGTCTGAAGCCACATCAGTCGGGCTCGTCGTAGGTGGCGGGTACAATATGCTCACCGGCTGCATTGCGGGGGACGCGTCGATGAAGGCTCGAGACGGCCCATGGGAGACGGCTTATGTGCCCCCGGGTGCCGAATAGAAGGTGGCGCCAACATGTGACCCTTGTGCTGCTACTCAAGTAAACATCCTTGACAATCTCGGCCACGGACTTCCCACAGCGCAAGATGATCGTCTTTACGAACGAGTACCGTTGCCGCGCGCGGAGAGACAGCAACAAAATTAGTCAAAGGTCGTAAGTATCATCAAATGAGCAACACCCTCGCACGAGGTATTGGCATCAGGCAACGAAGCATATTCATGGGGAATTCAATTTGTCGTGCACGCAAAAAATCAGCCGTAGGAACAATACGAGAGCGAGGCCGTTTGAGGCTCCTCTTCCTTCAACCACCACCACGGTGCGTCTCCCACGGTCCCTGGCTCCTAGGAGCGGCCATACCGGGGTCTCTATATCTAAGGGCGAGCATCGACACACGCCACGACTGTGCACAATGTAGTTAGAAGTCGTTCAACGACTGTTCGCGTGTAATACACGATCGAGCCTCAGGCTCCGAGAGACTCGATCTCTGCGTCTGCCAACGCAACACGTCCCTGTGACCACTCTCCATACTGGAGCCCCGAGCCACGCCCAACGGGCCTAATCCTACAATCGTCTGCGCTAGACGGCGTCCTTAGGACGAGATCGACAATGCCAGCGCAGCCCGACGCCAGAGGTGCTGGCGACTTCGACGGACGACCCAATAAGGCAACCCTGAACCCTGAAAGCCGGATCATGCCGAGCCCACTGCCGTGCCTGCGTGGCAGGCACGTACGCATGCTGTATGACGCTACCGCGGACCCCTCCACGGCCCGACGGGGCCCGTAGGCGGCCCATCTTGTGGCAGCTGTCAGGACCTCCCCGATGCGTCAGAATCATACCAAACGCCACCGATTTAGTGAAGCAATGCGTAGCTGACCATCTGTCCTCTCCCGACTGCCTGCCCACCTCCTGCCCTCTGACAACCGTTTCCTGAAATGTAACAGTCCCGTCCGACGCGGACCAACCAAGGACGAGATAGGGTACACGTAGTACCCAGCACAATTCGGCTGCGTTTCGCGGCATCTGTCAGTCGTAGGCTTCGATTTCCATGCTCTAGGATCTCAGGAGTGCTCCATCCTAACAACATGTAAAGTCACGAAAACCCTTAATGGGCATGTAACTTCTCCTCGACCAGCCCAGTACGCACCCAACAGTACTAACGGACATCATGTCCCTCTCCACGTCTCTCAATGTTCTGAGGACGCAGGCCGACGAGTGGTATCTTAAGAACTGTTCGGAGCCAATTCGCTCCCGAATAGGCCTATCTGAAAGTTGCTGGGCAAGCTCACGAACCGACGTCTAGCAAGACGCCTCGCTCAGCCAAATTCGTTATATTCTGCCAGTAGAAGTGCGGAACCTGCAAGGCCTTCAACTATCCCCGCAGGAACAGCACGTCTCCTCTCTAGCACCCAGAATGACCTCTATCGATCACTCGTTTCCATCCCCCAGCCCGTCACACGTACCACCCCCGCCCCACGACAAACACCTCCTCCTCGTCGCGAGATGGAAAGGTCTCCTGCTGCCGACCTATGGCGCAAAGGCCGCGTGCATAAGACACGCCTACTCCCTCGTGGCCTGGCCGTACGAACCTATCATCATCGGGAGACGCGTCAAACTACTCGCCGCTTCACCGACGGCACACCACGCACCTGATGTACCTCCCAACGTGTTCGATACACACGACCCGCACGTCATTGGACGCGTACTCGAGATCTGGAGGATGGAAGATGGTGTGGCGGCCGCTAGGATTGCGAACGAGTGTCCGGGGAACTCGGTCGACGAAGTAATGCTGGAATTCCCGTACGCGCTTCAACGCGGCGGACGGCCCGAAAGACGCACAGGAGACAGAGAGTCGAACGCGGTGATGGCGGAAGACTGTCTGGGAGTGATGGCATGCGTACGGCCGGCGCCGGTCGAGAGGGAGTGCCTGGGACGGAGCTGTTGGCTGGAGATGGCAGGAGGCATCTGAGAAACGTCAAATAGAGACTGTATAAGCTTCACCCGCTTCTCCCGCGTGCTTGGAATGCTAAAACTCACGCACCATATGCCAGACACACGCCCACGGCGGGACGAGCTGAGACCCTGATCCCCATGGCCGACGCGACCAGAAAGACACCCGTCACGACAGGCATCGATGCAAGTCGAAAGAAACTGAGAAGGAAAAGACCGATTAGGCAGGCAGTGAACATGGGAAGCCGCAAGTTGCCGTGCCGATCTGCAGAGCACGCGAGTCCCAATGCGGAAGCGGTGTCGTCTGTACTGAACGCTCATGGCCAAAGCACTCTGGCGCTGCAAATACGAGGTAAGCCACGCGTTTATCGGGCCCAGACTTACCAGAGCGGCACCAAAGGAAATGCAGCAACCGCTGCAACGTCGCGAGGCTGCCGCCGAGAGGAATAGAAGCTCAGGCTTGGGACAAACGATGCACAACAAGGAGGGCACGCTCTCCTGCACCTCCACTCTCCTCTTCTCCTCTCTCCCACCCCGCGAATCTACGCACACTCGCCCACCATAAACTGCTGCTACCGCACTCCGCTCGCACCATGTCGAACACCGCTGTCCCGACGCCCCAAAACAACGCCCCCGCCTTCCCGCCCGGCCTCCTCGCGGACGATGGCAGTCTCATCGTCATGGCTGCGACCCCGACGCCGTCTTCCCGCGGCGACGTGGCAGCTCAGACCAACGAGCTCGCCCTGCCTGGCGACCGTACGCAGGAGGTCCTCAACGACACTCTCAACGCTGGCTCGCCCACCCCGCTCGCTGCCTCTCAAGACCTCCCTCCGCCTCTCACGCAGAGGCACCGTGTCCACGGCGACGCCGCCTCTATCACAGCAGCCGGCGCTGGAGATATGCTCCCCCAGGAGGAGATGGAAGGCGACGACGCGTCGCTGTCTGCTGAGCACGCTAAAAGCGTGGTACGTCTCCTCCTCTCTCGTTCTCATCGAGTCCTGAGCCCCCGAGAGAGCGATGCCCACGCAAGCGAGCGTAGCTCTCTTCCGCCCAGCTCGCTCAACCTGTCGATCTCCCAGTGGGGAAGCACGCAGGGCGGAGTCGAGCGTGTCAGCTCGTCGCCGGTCGATCTCGACTGGTCGAGCGTACGGTCCTCCACGGTGAACCTCGAGTCTCCGTCGCCCACGCTCCGAGCAGCTGCTTTCCGCGATCGCGCGGCTGCAAACCTCCTCGGCATCGATTTCGGAGAAGACTCGACTGGTCACCCGCAGACCGTTCCAGACAGAGAGCTCGATGTGCTCACCCCTCGCGACGCGATGGCACCCGACGATAGCACTGACTACTTCGGATTCTTCTCATCCCCGCCGCACGACTTGGACCCTCTCATCTACCAAGACGCGCAGAACGCGAGCAGCTCGCTGCACGACCTCGAGGGTCGCCCGCTTCCTCCGGCCCTCCGTCCCGGCGCAGCCGTGGAACGCCCGCTGCTTAACCAACCAGCGCCGAACGGCGATCCGCGCGCGGCATACCATGGTGAGCCAATTGCCGTCCCAAATGCCGTAGATCACGTTCGCAACCCCAGGAAGCGTCTCTGGCTAGGGTCCCCAGACCCGGAAGACCTTCAACGCGCTCTCCGTCGCCCGCGTCCCGCGAATACGACGCCTATCGCAGAGGGCGGTAGGCTCCTGACCGATGAGATGTACGATGAACGGAACCCTTGGAGGAGTTCGCGAAGGGATGGGATGGGTAGCATACAAGGTCTCTCCGATGAACGCGCTGTTGGCTTCCGTCCTGTAACTGCATCCACGCCAGCACATCTAGCACGCACCTTGGATGACCTTTCACTAGCGGCGGCCCAGACGCCATCTGTAAGCGCACGGCTCGCAGAAACGCACCGCACGGGGCGCGACGATGGCTTCCCCGGGCGAGACTATCCCCCGCATCTGGCTCGAAACAGCAATAACGCCCCTCCCTCCTCCGTCCGGCCGCCCAGATACGGACACGCGACGGGCACCAGGGAGCAAGAGAGCCGAACGGCCCTCCCGAACAAGGCGGCCGAACACGAGAAAGGAAAAGGCAAAGCGCGTGCGCGATCCTTGGGTCCCGAGGATCCCCAGGACGGCGCTGACACCCCAGCCCCGATGGAGGACGCGTGGTGCGAGGCGGAGCTACAGGAGGCCCGGCAACGGAGCATCCGCGAGGCATGGAGCCAGAGAACGGGCATGAGAGCACGCGCGCACTCTCCGTGCCCGAGCCAGACAGAAGGTGCCGGCCCGTCCAGAACTGGCAGAGGACGCGAGCCTGATAACGACGCATGGGATGAACGGAACTGGACCGCGCGAGATGGACATCCATCACGCGCTCTCTCTCGTCCCCCGTCACGCGAGCGCAGCCCTCGGCGTCGACACGACCAACCCGATCTTGAAGCGGCCCACTCGAGCAGCCAACGCGAACCTCGCGGCATGCGCACTGGCCGCGGTTTCAATAGACAGACCTCCGCATTCTTCCCTCTCCCAAATACGCGCGCCGCTCAATACTTAGAGACCCACGGAGCTCATGCACGAACGGTTTCTCCGCCGCTCCCTCCCCGGTCTCCTCTATCGCGAATCACTGCCCACCACCACCGCTCTCGCTTGCCATCCACGACAAACCGCTCTCCCGGCTCTGCGCGGATGAGCAGCATCTACGGAGATGAGAACGCTCCTCCGTCGCCGCATGCTGAACATCCGTCCCAGGACTTCGATCTTCCTCCAGCCCTCGAACCGCACGCAGACGATTTCCCTGCGAACGACCACGATGGCCTCTATGGAGACTGGAGACAGGAAGACGGGGAGATTCTCCCCTCCGCCCTGCGCAATGACGAGACAGCCAGACCCTTCGAACCGACCGCAATCCCGGACGGCGGCTTCCCGTCCATCCATCGTGACGACTCGGAAGCCGGGATCAGGGGCATGGCGACGGAATGGGTGAGGGAGATGTGGTCGGATCCCCCCAACTCCGTCGTCCTTGTCGACGTCTTCAACTACCGATATACTGAAGACGACGCGTACAACCGACGCATCGCGGACAACCTCCGGAGGGGCTTGGAATACATATCCGGGGAATCAGACTTTGACGTCGTTCCCCCCGAACCGGAGGAAGGCGCGCGGGTCCGCGCACGAGACCTGCCCACCCTCTGGGCGATCAGAGGGCTCTCGCCCGAGGGTGTCGCTAGAGCTCTAGCCCAGCGTACATGGTCTTTCCCAACCATCTCCTTCCACACCTCCCCGCGTTCGACCAGCATCCCGACATGGCTCATGATGTTAGAAGGGTTTCTCAATGGAAACGAGAGAAACATACGCGCGGCGGTCTTGCGGGTCCTGGAGGAGGCAGAAATGCGCGACTGGATCGCGCGCATGGTCGCTACTAACCCCGAATTTGCGGCCTGGCCTGTCGACCGCGCTGTCGATGCCGTCCTCGGCACGCTACGCATCCAGATCATGCAGTTGGGAAACGGAAATTACATCACGAATATATTCATACGCTCCCCCACGCGCGACATCCGAGAATGGAGACGGTGGACGGCCGAGCTCCGGACTCGCCGCTATCGCAGCTTCGCGAACGGAACTGGACGCGTCCGCTATGTGGCTGTATGCGGCGGGTGCAGGAGCGTAAGCCATCCTATGCACCTATGTCCCTTCCCGCGTATTCGCGGATGGAACGGCCCGCTGCAGGGCCAAGGTGTGTTCGGCGAGAGAGCTCAAGCTCAAAACGGCCCGAACTACACTCCCGGCTCCTCAAACGGCCGACGGAACGGACAAGGCCCGAGATACAACCCGAGCGCGGGATTCGGAAGGACGAACGAACGCGACCGCGACAACGGGAGGGGAACCCCGAGAAGAGACGGGAGGCCAGGCCGCTCTGCCAGGCCACCGAGCAGAGACCGCGAAGGACGGGACAGCTATGGGCCACGCCCGGGCGGGGGCCCGGGACGAGGACCTGGACGCCGAGGGATGTAGGGAACCAACCTGCGGACGCCTGGACGGCGCACGTAGATCTCTCGAACAAGGACGCGGTCCCTAAGCTACACGGACTCTGACCACTGTGTACACGTAGTACTGAACGACTCTGTATGGAAGCCCCTGGCTGACCACTGCTACACGATGCAGCTGCGTCCCGGTTCTATACAAGTGCAATACACGCCATACTCTGCCCTGTTGCAACAAATACCCTGGCTGCGAGCAGGACTCCTCCTCGGCAGTAACGTACTCTACCATCACCCTTACAGATGAACTCCGGCAAAGAGACACTGCGGCCACATCCCGCACCTCTCAATGCGACCATCCCCGCCGGTCAGCGGGCCGCCCTGCTAAGCAGCCACTCTGCTGAGAACCCAATAGCTGACGACGCACTCACGAAGAGCTTGACGCGGCTGGATGCCGGACTCCCTGATGCGACCCGACGATGCAGCTAACGCCGCCCTGCGCAACCGCCAGCACGCGCAAGACGCGACCCTCATACACTGACATTGCCCAGGCTATCTGTGTTCTCCACGAGGTCGAACGCGTGGGAGCTGAGACAGCCCCAGCACTTCTCTTCTCTCCCCTCTCCGCCGTCTTCATGGACCGGCTACACAAGCACTTGGCACTGCTCTTCCGCAGGGCTTCCCAGGACCGATCGGCATCCCGCCATGTCCCCATGCAGGACAGCCGGTCGACATCCCACTACTCGACGACGGCACCTCGAGAGGACAGGGCAAGTAAGTACCCTCTCTCTGAGCGGCTGGCAATGAGCAGGCATGGCGAGGCATCGACGTACCCGTGAAGGATGCACTTGCATCGCACACGGTCCAAGAAGGTGTCGGAGAAGGCTTCACGGTTGCTTGAGATCTTCCCAGAAGTCGCGGCGGGCTAGTACCGAACGCACAGGTGAGAAGACTGAGACCCAGAACGATGCGAGACGATGCGAGGCAGAACTCAACGGAAAACCGGCCTGGTGCGCCAGGATTGACACCCTGGATAACGCAGCCGCCAGGTGTAGGAGGCCGCCTTCAGGGGGCGGCCTCTGAACCTGGAGAATCGGCGTCAACCGGGAGCCCAATCTACTGGCCTACGGGCGCAGGAAAGCTCTCGGTGCGAGCTACACACCGGTCAGCCTATTCAGGCGTCGACGGACCGAGCCTCACCGGCTAAAGCAAAGTGAAGGTGCCTGCACACTGGATCTTCGCGCTACGTCGCCCGAGACGGAGGGATGAACCGTCTAGAACTGAGCGCATGGTTGTATCTCAGTCGACACGACAACTGCGAACCCAAATAACACTTACCCCAATCACACGGAAGCACGTACGGCTCACGGTACACAACGATCCGCCGAGGACCGAGAACGGGTGGCTGCCGGTGCTCAGCCCCTCTTCGACGACGCTCTCGGTGGCAACGGTAGCACAGTTAACGAGCAGGGACCGGAGACAGACGCGGCACGGCTAACGACCTCAGATGGACACTCACCGAGCAGGAAGGGAGCGAGGAAGGAGTGCAGGACTACTCTACAGGTTGCCTCTTTGAACATGAACGGTTTCGGGAATATGGTCCGCGACCACGCTGACAACAAATGGGGAAGGATATACAGGATGGTGTCCGAGCATCGGATCGCTATCTTGCTATTACAGGAGACCCACCTAACAAGCGAGCGAACGGCGGCTATCCACGACATGTATTCGAGGAAAATCAAAATCTTCCACTCAGCAAACCCAGATGCCCCAACTCAGCGCGAAGGGGTCGCAATCGTCCTCAACGCGAGGTACGTCGACACGGCTCACGCCAAGGCGACAGAGATTGTCCCGGGGAAGGCTCTGCAACTCTCCCTCCCCTGCCGAGGAGGAGACACGGAGGTCTTCCTATGTGTCTACGCCCCGACATCGCACGGCACAACAGAACGCAAGCTCTTCTTCCAGGATGTACGCAGATACTACGAAGAGCACCCCGAGTGTCCTCGACCCGGTCTGATGGGCGGCGACTTCAACTCCGTTGAGGATGCCTTGGACAGGCTACCTATCAACGATGCGCCGGACGCATCTGTCCATGCACTCGACGACCTTAAGGCTAGCCTCGGGCTCATGCTAGCGGACGGCTGGCGGGTAACCAACCCCACTTCAAGGGAGTACACCTTTCACAGAGGCACCGGGCGGAATGCCGTGTTCTCCCGCCTCGACCGCCTATATGTATCCCAGGCGACCTTCGACCGGGCGAGAGAGTGGGGTATCTGCGAGCCTGGCGTCAAGACCGATCATAGCCTGATCTCTGTCCAGATCACGCCGGGCAACGCGCCGGTCTTAGGCCAAGGCAGGCCAATCTTCCCGCTCTCGCTGCTGCGGGACAAGAAGCTGACAAAAGACATCAAAGGACTTGGACTCGACGCGATACGCGAGCTGGACGGGCTCACGGCTGCTGGGTCCCGTTCAGCCGAGACATCTCCGCAACTGATCCTGTACCGTTTCAAGGTGGCGGCGATGAAGCTGGCCAGAAACCGAGAGCGTGAACTCGTCCCTAAGCTCCTGGCTGAAATCCAGGAACTGGAACGCGCTCTCAAGCGAACCAAAGCTGACCAGAAGCTCCCCGAGGACACACGTTTGGCGGAGGCAGCTGCGCTCACAAAGCAGGTGCGCGAGCTAAAGCAGCGACGGTACAAGCAACAGCAGCAGCACGGCCGGGCGACCCACCGACTGCTCGGCGACAGGCCGACCAAATACTGGTCTCGGCTGCACAGAGAATGCGCCCCGCGAGACGTGATCAGCTCTTTCGAGAAGGAAGGGCAGTTCGGAGTTTCCGGCGAGAAACTCTACGAGACGGACTCCGGCAAAATGGCCGCGATGGCACGCAGGCACCATATGGCGGTTCAGAGAGATGTCCCTGAAGCCAGGTCACCCGAAGACAGAGAGGCCGACATCCGAACCGCCCTCGCGAGCCTGGACGCTGAGGTCTCGGAAGAACAGGCAAGTGCCCTGGGAGAGGAGATCACCTACGAAGACTGTCTGTTATCCCTCCGTGTATCGAAGAACGGCTCGGCCCCCGGGCTGGATGGCATACCGTTCGAGGTATGGAAGACCCTACACTCACGCTACGTGGAGGACGCTCGTTTCCCCGAATGTAGCTCCTTCGATGTTGTCAGACTGTTGAGGGCAGCTCTTGAGGACGTGCGGATACATGGTGTCGACCCCCGGACGCCGTTTGCACAAGGCTGGATTGCTCCTATCTACAAGGAAAAGGGCGAGAGGACACGCGTCGTGAACTACCGACCTATCACACTCCTGAATACCGACTACAAACTGCTGAGCAAGATCCTCGCGGTGCGTCTCGCAGACGTTGCACCGAGTATCATTCATCGCTCGCAGGCGGGATTTGTCCCGGGACGCAAGATCCACAACCATACGCAGCTCGCGCGCATGATGATGACGTGGGCCGAGCTCAACGACGCCAACGGGGCCATTGTGGCACTCGACCAGGAAAAGGCCTACGACAAAGTGGCCCACGACTACTTGTGGCGCGTCCTGGAGCGCTTCAAAATCCCGGCGGCCTTCATCCGCACTGTCCAATCGCTGTACGCGCGCGCAGAGACGTCGATCATGGTCAATGGCATTCTAAGCAAAACATACCGGATCTACCGAGGCGTACGGCAGGGAGACCCCCTCTCCTGCCTCCTCTTCGATATGGCCATTGAACCTCTCTCCGCAATGATAAGGAAGTCGGCCATCGAGGGCTTCGCCGTGCCCAAATGCGATGAGATCCTGAAAGCCGTACTCTTCGCGGATGACACCACGGTTTACCTCTCGGACCGCGACGACTTCGCCACGCTTCAGGAAGTCCTGGACACCTGGTGCTCCGCGGCGAAGGCGCGCTTCAACATGAGCAAGACGGAGATTATCCCCATTGGGAATGAGGCGTTGATAGGTATCGGACACGTCTATGCACGGAATTTGCGCCCTTCCGGAGGTTCCACAGGAGCGAGCCCAGTACTCCCGACCGTCCTACGTCGGC
>WJSG01018181.1:0-23363 GCA_016618145.1 Sanghuangporus lonicericola | reverse complement strand
TGTCCGTGGAACACTACGCCTCTCACGACGTACCATGCGCTTTACGTTTCCCATTCCTCCGTCTGAGTGTCTCTCTCAGGAGTCAGGACGACTGCACCGGGGGGTGGTGGCCCCTTCATATACGTATTCGTACATATCGCTTCCGACGCTACGTGACTCTGGCTACAGTACCGTCTTTCACCTCTCTCTATCTCTCTCTACGTTTACATACTCACGGTGTTCTGCGGGGCGCAGTCACTCTCTCGGCTGGTATAGTTGGCATCTGTACTATATTCATGTTATACAATCTTGGAACCCTCGTCGTAGTTGATCTCACCTCTCTGGCATGCGTTTGCTTTTGCGTTTGCGCGGGAATAGGCTTCGGGAGAAGAAGGAGCTTCGGTCGGTGGCGTCATGCTACCGGGACTAGTCCTTCTTCGTGAAGATTTCGTCTGAAGTACTTGGCTAGTGGCTGCGACACTGGTACAGAAGATCACTCTGGTGAGCTAGAGGGCTCTACTTATGATCAATCAAGCTCGAAGCACCTGATTCTACATCCCGAGGCAATGCCTCATGTTAACCTTGAGTACTTGAGTGGCCAGACTAACCTATTAGTATGCAGGTTGATCGGCTCCTACCATAAAGAGCAGGATGCACACTGCACAGTAGCCTCGAGGCGTACGTCGAGCCACCCACATCAATAATTTGCCCTTTTCACCGCGACCACCATCACGACGCGTTCCCGCAACCTGGTCTTCTCAGAAGCCCCAGAAGGCACGGCATTCGTCCTCGAGCTTGGCAAGGTGGCGATTTCGCACTCATTTGCCAGGGTCATATCCGCGATACCCTCCACTTTCGCCGCGGCCCTGGCATTGGCAACGGCGTCCGGTGCGTACCAGGCGTCGACTCAGTCGGTCTGTTCCACCGCCCACTGGAAGCGTGCTGCGACGACTTAGTACTTCCCAACTTCTTGGAGCCCTTCACAAGTTGACGCTTAGGTTCTGTTCTGCCCAGTGCGTGGAGGCAAGTTCGCGACAAATTACGCGGAGGAAGGTGAGCGGCGATGTACTCCTTCCAGTCACTCCGCTCTGAGTCTCGGTCAGTTGATCAAACAAATGATTTCAGTTCATCACACCCGGTCTGATTTTCTCTCGGCGGTACGCTCGACCTTCGTGCTTATGTTCGCGGGGCACGGCAGAGGCATTGCATTGCCATCTATGAAGGGACATCTGTGGTCGACCGGTGACCGGACGGGCGGTACCCTCTGTCGCCGCGTGAACATGCCTACTTGTTTCCGATCCCCTCTAGCAACGAGCAGGCTCCATCTTTCGTAAGCTTCAAGGCGACATGCGGGACAGTGGGATCGGACTACCGACGGGAAAGGCGATGTCCATCCATCCTCCTAGAAGAGGAACCGAGAGGAATCCGTTAACTCTGTACGAAGCCACTCGATTGGTATTTGAGCGTGCATCTAATTGGTGTTATAAAGCTGACTGCACGTCCGCGGGCAGAGGCGGATCGCCTTGCCACCCATCCGCCGACAAGGGAATCGAATGGACAATTCCCAGCATGGCCGGGAAGAGGCAGTTGAAGACCCGAAGATAGGCTCGGCAAGGCTCGCACACGTCCGCACGGACGGATTCTCAGCGATGCCCCGTACCCACGCACCCGGTGATTGTCTCTCAAGGTGAGAGCGTCCTCGACGTCGCGCACGCGTGCGGGAAAGGGCAGGAAGCTACTCGGACAGGCGGGAGCATGAGAGCATGGTGTCGCGAGTTGCTCTGCAAAGTGTCTCCCGTCACCATCGCCGCCGGCAGAAGCTGGCATGATCCAAGGTCCCAGACTATGGGCTTCTCTTCGTACGAACAGAAGCTTGTGTTCGTACACGGGCCGCAGGTATCAGTGGCGCACGTAGGGTCGTCCGGACAGAGTTTATAACGCCCTGAAGGTTTGGGACGCGCAGCGGCTGCCTCCTTATCTCCTCTTCTCCCTGTCCCCCCGTACCATCCTAGTGTACCGTCTGGATGGCCATGATTGACAGTACGTTTGGCGCAGCCCTCATCGGGCTCATTGTCAGTGCATGGTGAGTTTCCTTGTACTTGTAACTTACCCCGTGAGCGCTACCCACGCCGGACCTTGTCGTAGTCTGTATGGGATCACATTACTACAAACGTAGGTGAACTGAATGTATGTGCGACGGTGGTACTGACTTGGGACGTACCGGCAGCTTCAGCTACTTCAGGTACGTTGCACGGGCCCAATCCTATCCTGAGACTTNTGTTCTAATGGCAGGCGTGGCTTATCCACAGAGTCCTGGATACCTTGCATCTGGCTCTTTGCACGAGGACCGTATATTGGTGAGCACAGTTACATTGAGCTCGTTCCTCCCATTCTGAAGACCTTCCAAGGTATCTAGTCACGAACTTCGGCAATGCGAGCAATCTGGACATGACCACCTGGTGTGTGGACATTCTTGTGTATAGCGTACAACGTGTCTCACCCCGTGCTGATCCTTCCAGGAGCATGGCTGTGAGTCTCTGCGTCGCATAACCAGCCCGCTTGCTGACGTTCTTCGGCGTTAGTTGCAAACGGACTGCAATGTGAGTCTGCGCGTTCCTTACCGTCTTTTCGATTGCTTATTCACCTTGGCGACGACAGGGCCTTATCGGACTCATAGTTGAAGTGTACGTCCCATGTCCTTCCTTCTCCCGTGCGCTCGTAAGTGAGCTTACTCGGACCTCCACAGCTTCTTCGCGCGTCGCGTGTGGATGAGTGAGTAAACTTCTGATAGACTGTCTCCTTCTGTTCTCACCGATCGTGCGAACATCTCGACAGTGAGCCGTAACTGGCTAATCACCGGTATCGTGGTGAGCTGAATCCCGCTTCACCTTTCTTTACGTGTCGAAGAGTATCTGACGGGCCTGCCAGGTCGTCTTGGCATTTGTGCACTTCGGTGAGTACCTAGCCTTCTCAGCGTGTGACGATACTTATTCTAAACGGCGTCTTGTGGTGGCATATTCGCAGGTCTCGGCGTCGGTGAGAAGTAATGCGTATAAACATGAAGCATCACACGCTGACATCTCCTGCGCCTTGCCAGTCTTCACTGCGGAGTCGTGAGTTCCGCTGCGCCGCTGTGCGCAATTGCTTCACGCGCTGACGCTGGGCAGGTTCATACTTGGCCGGTTCTCGAAGTTCAAGTCCCTCACGGTGCGCCGTCTCCTCGCCTGCCAGCATGATCACACTCACATGCTATCACACGCAGTGGGTAACATGTGTCGGACTTGGCTCGGCAGCCGCGGCGGACATCATCATCGCAACCGCAATGTGCTACTACTTGTACACGAAACGCACGGGCCTCAAGAGGTGAGGTGCACAGCCAGAGCCACGGTCGTGGAACGGCGATGCTAAATCTGGATACGCCGTAGAACCGACTCCGTTGTAGCATTGCTCATGGTATACAGCGTCAATAGCGGGTTGACCACCAGGTAAGTATGTCCGTCACAAGGGCAGTTCTATGAGACTCAGAAGGCGGACCTCAGTATCATCGCAACGATATGCGTCGTCACGGTGAGCCGCACTATCCCAGCGCTACATTCGCACGGGAAGTGTAACTTTTGTCTAGTTCGCCACGATGCCCACGAACTTCGTCTGGCTCAGCTTCTTCTGGATCATAGGCAAATGCAGGTGTCAATTTAGGAGATGGGTGTCCTAACTACTGACTAACACACTCGCAGGCTATGTCAACTCATTCCTAGCGCTGTATGTATCGTCGCTTCCTTTCCGTTTGATCAATGCTGTCATCTAACACTCCTGCAGCCTCAACAGCCGCGAGAGTCTGCGGGACAAAGTCGCCGGCGCCGTGCAGTTGAATCATTTCGGTCAACAGTCTTTTAGCACCGGAGACCACGTGTCCAAACTGCCGAAGGTGAGCGCATAGGCGATCTTCGTTGGTCTGCCAAACTCACAGTCAACAGTCCGCTCGTCTGGACGGCGTAGCAGTGTCCATCGAGACCATCACGGACTACAGTCCGCGTTATCCTCGCAAGGTATGCGATACGCATGCTCTGCTTGCGCGTATTTGACGATTCGCCTCTGTCACTTCCAGAGTACAACCGCAGAAAGGATGGAGGCTATCCAGGAGATCGAGATCAAGGAGCGCAGCATGATGAGAGATGACGATACCTCCGTATACTCGACTCCAGACACTCCAGTATAAGTACTCTCAGGCTACTTGGAACGGACAACAGGACTCACTGCGAATGGTTCCCCGGACCTTCGCTCTATCATACGTGATGTATCTACCAACTTGTGGGCTTCGGTCAGTGGCGTCATGCTAGGCTGGCCTTCGTAAAGATTTCGTCATTGGCCGACATTGGTCTAAGCGATGATCCCGTTGAGGTGAATACACGTTAACTTAAGTAAGTACCCTATCAAACCCAGAACATTGATCTTACGCGCGTCGAGAGGCAATGTGACCATTCCTTGACTTTGGGGATCTGCCGCCGGCAGTGGGCGTCGATCCACTCCTGCCATATTGATCAAGATGCACAGTAGCCACGAGGCGTCGAGCCGCGCTCAGTTTATCATCTCAGTCTTTCATGACCAGTGCAGCGAGTCTGAGCTTCTGAACTACCATCGTGACCACATTACACGCACAATACTTACTTGTTCGCCCTCGATGCTACGTTGCATTTAGGTCCTTTCCGCTCTGCGTTCCTTCCTGCCAGAGACACCGGGCCACACTTCAGTGAATTCATTCGACGACTCAAGGCCCGAATCCAAGATGTGACTAGCTACTGAATGTACCTCATCTCTCGTGCAGGCCTGTCATGTGGACGTTGAGCGGTGAACTTCTTTCCAACGTTCATTAGTACTGAAGTTGCATCAGCTGACGACATACGCTTTTCAGTTCATCATGTCTACCCTGAAGCTTATAACCGGGAGCCGGCGCAGGTGTCTCGAACCTTGAATCGCGTTCGCTGGGTACGGCAGAGTCATTGCCTCATTGAACTTTGCAGACACCTTTATCGACGTTCGGACGGGCGATACCCTCTATCTTCGCATGACTCTGTCCCAGACCCTGGAGTTCCCTTCGTACGAACAGAAGGTTATGATTGTTCGAAGATGGACCGCAGGGATCAGCGCCGCACATAGGGTCGTACTCGAGAGTTTATAACGCTCCAGAAGAACTATTGATACGCAGCGACCTTCCTCCCACATCTCCCCTCTCTCGCCTTCGATTGGTGTCAGGATGGCGTTGATTGACAGCACGTTCGGTGCCGCCCTCGTTGGGCTCATTGTCAGCGCATGGTCAGTTCATTACCTGCGTTGCTGGAGCATCTACTCACACTGACCTCTGTTGTAGTCTGTATGGGATTACGTTGCTACAAACGTACGTCAACTGGAGTGGACTCGTGGAGAGGTTGCTGAGTGGCGGGACGTGCATGCAGCTTCACCTACTTCCGGTATGTCACCCTGTCTCGGCTTTGTCCGGATCCTCACTGTTGCTTAGGAAATATTCGAATGACAAAGTCATCATCAAGTCGCTCGTACGTTCTTGTGCTTCGACGGTCCAACCTCATACTCAATGCTTGTATACAGGTTGTCATCCTAACGTGAGATGCTATACGATGTCGCTTGTAACCACGACTTCTGCTCACCGCACGGTGGCTCGCTGGCAGAGTGTTGGATACCTTGCATCTGGCTCTCTGCACGCGCACAATATATTGGTGAGTTTAGCATGCCTGATACACATGCTGCTCGCTGAACAGTGCTCCAGGTATCTAGTCACGAACTTTGGTAACACGAGCAACTTGGACGTGACCACCTGGTGCGTGAGCATTCTCGATCGCCATGGGGAACCTCAACGTCCTGATCGTGTCCATATTTCTCGCAGGAGCATGGCTGTGAGTTTATCGGTTGCATATGCGAGCCGGTAGCTGAAGTCTGCTTGCTGTAGCTGCAAGTTGACTGCAATGTACGTTTGCCCTTCGTCGACGTCCTCACAGTTCCTGATCCCACGGCAGGGCCTAATCGGGGTCATGGTCGAAATGTGCGTCCTTGCCTCTGGCTTGCCATCCTTCTTCCATATGATGCTCACTTGTGTGGCTCGCCAGCTTCTTCGCGCGCCGCGTGTGGATGAGTGCGTAACCTTCGACCAGATCTAGAATGTCGGTCTCATCTGTCGCGTGAACGATTGCCAGTGAGCCGCAACTGGTTGATAACCGGTATCATCGTGAGTAGGACCTCCACTCATTGTGTTCAAGATTAGAAACTAACTGACTCGGACGGCCTGTTCAGGTCGTCTTGGCGTTCATGCACTTCAGTGAGTACTCGGCCTGCTCATGATGCGAAGAGGCTCTCCTGAACGGCGCCTTGTGATGTCCCGCTTGTAGGTCTTGGCGTCGGTCAGAATCAATGCTTCATCCTCCTTCATCGTCTATGCTGACCGCCGTGTTCGTTAGTATTTACTGTGGAGTCGTGAGTTTCATTTGGCTTTGCCCTGCGGCATCATTCACTCTGACTTTGCGTAGGTTCGTTCTCGGTCGGTTCTCAAAGTTCGCGTCCCTCACGGTGCGCATGCTGTTTGGTTGATTTGTGTCCACAAACTCACTGATAGGATACACAGTGGGAAACATGCCTCGGCCTCGGCTCCGCTGCGGCCTGTGACGTGATCATCGCTGCTTCGATGTGTTACTACTTGTACACGATGCGGACGGGAGTCAAGAGGTGATGTTCACGCCGTGGCGATGCGCATTGTAATGCTTGAACTTGTATACGCCGTAGGACCGACTCCGTTGTGGCGTTGCTGATGGTATACAGCGTCAATAGCGGGTTGACCACTGGGTACGCCCGACCGACATACGATGCTTCCGGGTGGATGCTCACCAACACGTCTTTCAGCATTATCGGGACCATATGCGTTGTTACAGTGAGTCTTGCTACTGCACCACAACACTTGCACAAAAAATGATGACGTCTCGTAGTTCGCCGCGATGCCCACGAGCTTGATCTGGCTCAGCTTCTTCTGGATCATGGGCAAATGCAAGTGTCAATGGAAGTAATTGTGGCCCTGTCACTAACGATCGTACCGCAGGCTACGTCAATTCATTTCTAGGACTGTATGTACCCTCCATTCGCCTTTCCTTATTCTCCAGATTGTGACCTGACCTTCCTCCAGACTGAACAGCCGCGAACGCCTGCGGGACAAAGTTGCCGCCGCCGTACAGTTAAACCATTCCGGCGCTACACACTCGCCTTTCCCGCCATCCTACAACACCAGTGACTATGGGTACAAATACCCGAGGGTGAGCGCACATGTCTGGCTCTTGATTTAGTTACTGCTAGTAGCTAGACTGACCCATCGCAGCCGCCTCGTATGGACGGCGTTGCGGTGTCGATTGAGACCGTTACGGAGTACAGTCCGCGCTCCCCTCGCAAGGTC
The DNA here is from genome assembly GCA_016618145.1 of Sanghuangporus lonicericola. Classification (NCBI taxonomy): domain Eukaryota; kingdom Fungi; phylum Basidiomycota; class Agaricomycetes; order Hymenochaetales; family Hymenochaetaceae; genus Sanghuangporus; species Sanghuangporus lonicericola. Next base: position 15,940 of record WJSG01018181.1, on the reverse strand, counting down.
AGTAATTTCGACGCTCTAGCTGCCGGTGTGTAGCTGACACTCTCTGATTACTGCGGCTAGAGCTCGAATACCGACAGGCATGACCGAATGGAGGTCATCCAAGAGGTCGACATGAAGGGGATTGGCCTACGGGATGATGTATATGCTTGGGCCTATTCATCGTCAAGCACTCCAGTCTGAGTGCTCTCAAAAGTGATGGAATGGACGCAGTGAATGCGTCCGGCCACCTGCACTGGCTATTCGGTCTTTTCCAAACGTATATCTATTCACTTCGTTCTGCCCTGGCGATGGAACGAGTTAAATTTGCCGTGTCTATCGTACTACTTACTCATTACTCATCCAGTGTCGCGTTGTCGATCGTCCTGTACTTATTCGCGCTTGTCTCCATTGTATCATATTTAACAGATATAGCGCTTGATTTGACTTGCATAGCAGCTACTACTTATGGTGTGTCGTTCAAGCTGGCAGTGTGGCGAGCCAAGGGTGTCGGGAATTTCCCTCTTTGGGTGGGCGTCATTGGCCTGAGCGCCGGCAGTGGGAAGATGAACCTTGCCTCAAACTCTCGCGATGTCTTTGCCTTCCGTCCCGCTGTCGTCTTCCACACTCGCAAAGTCTTCCCGTGATATGCTATACTTGAAGACTTCATAGTCTCTACCCCAAACAACTCAAAATGAGCCTCAGGGACAAGCTCCTGGCTGCCCTGTCTGACCTCCCAGGGACGCGCACTTTTCATATCCACGTCCTCACCTCTGCGGCCCGGAAACACGGCGGACTATTCCCTTATGCTCACCCAAGACCGCGGACGTATCTCCAAGAGGTGCTCATACTGCTCTCAGAACAGGCGAGCCCGGACGCGCCCCGGGTCCTCGTAACAGCCATCGAGGCGTCGGTCTACAACATCCCCTCTACGTCCTCCGGAATAGTCTACGTCTCCAAGGTTGACTCTTCCGGGCACGCGTCTGCGCCGTCGCCGACGGCTACACTTGTGCGCGCTTTCCTCGCGTACTACGCTGACCCTGTGACGCGCCCTATCTCGGTGCAGCACCTCTGGATACAGCTGTTTGCGCGGGCGCAGAACCAGTATCTCTTCCCAAACTCCTCCGAGCACGAAGGAAAGCGTCCGCTCTCGGACGTGAAGCTCTGCGCTTGGTGGAAGAAGGTGTACAGTGAGGTGGCTGGAACGGTGAACACGGGGCTGAAGGGTGTCGGGAAGGTCAAGCTTTACTATATCCTACCTGGCTACTCGGAACTTGAAGCAGCACACTCCCTTGCTCGTGGTGTTACAGCGACAAGCTCGAGCGTGCAGTGGGCATACGGACACCCTTACTCACAGACCGACATCCCACTGCCGTGTCCCAAGAACACCGATCCGAACGCGCCCCACAACCTGGGACACTTCATCCCATGGTTTGACGACGATCCCAAGTCACGCTTCATCGACGAGATTGCATACATCAAGGCTACGGAGGGCGGTATTCGCTCTCCCAAACGCAAGCGCGCACCAAGCTCTACCGGAGGCGACAAGCGGCCACCACGCCGAGACGAAGCAGACGACAAGGACAAGGAAAAAGAGAAGGAGAAGGACGGACGCCCGCAGGGCGAACTCGGCGAGGTCACCGCAGACGAGTTCTGGGAGCGCATGTCCTTCAGGCAGGAATGCGTCGCCGGTGCCGTCACCGGCTTCTTCACGATGTGCGTCTCGACGCCGCCGCCGGTACACCACGACAAGACGTCGCAGCCGTCCCCGCTCGCCCCCCAGCCCGGGCAGGTCTCGCCGAAGATGGTGCGCCGCATCGTCTCGTCGCTCATGAATCACCACGAGTTCTCGACGCGCGAGCGCGCGGTCCGGGCGACGGAGACTCTCGAGGGCGTCATCAAGGGTCTGTGCGACGACGCTCCAGCGATCGCCTCCTCTGCGCCTCCGTCAACCGCCGCCGCTGCCACCTCCTCATCGCCCGATACGGAGCGACCACGCACCCCAGAGCCGGACTGCGCAGCGACGCTCGAGGTCCCGCGCACGCCGCCGCCGAAACGCTCGCACCTGCACGCAGGCCCGGGAGGCAAGGCCGGCGGGCTCCCGGAGATCTCGCCCAATCCGTTTCCGGACCCCGTTCCGTCCCCGGAGACGTACAAGGAGCACATCTACGGCCGCATCGACGTGCGGAACGCGCCGCTGCCGCCGCGCGGGGGTGCGAGCGGCCCCGAGGGCGCGTCGCAAGGGGCAGCTGCACCAGCGCCTGTGACGGTGCTTGCGGTGCGGAAGAAGAGGAAGCCTGCGCCCCCTTGACCGTGTTTGGGGGTTCCTGTTGCTGCTGCCGCCGCCCTTTGCCGTGCTACCGGGGGTGGGGGTCCCTGAAAGGTTGTTTTTTTGGAGTGTGTGCGCGTGCGGGAGGCCGCGCCATTTATTGGCTCTGCAGGGGGCAGAGATGCTATTGGTGGCTCTTGTGCTCGAAGGGGATTCGCAGCATGGCCATGACTGCTTGCTTGGACTCTGGAGATCGGGTGTAGAATGGGAGGAACCAGGGCGGGATGATCAAGTGGGTTCGTAGTGGGAGGAGGAGGACCCGTTGGTCAGAATCTCGCGTCTCGTGGTGCTGTGCGTTGTCGCGGGTGCGCTTCATGGTCGCTCCGTCCTCCGTTGCGCCTCCACGGCCGGGCTGTTGCTGACTGACGGATTCTGCCAGGGCAGGGGCGTGGGATCTGCGGATGCGGTGCGGAGGGTATGGTCGCCGGGTCCAGTGGGCTGTGATCGGTCTTGCGGATTGCGTACTACTGTATGTACCGGTATTATAACGCACCTCGCATGTTGACGCGGGGGGAGATCGCTTGTATGTACGTGAGACCGCATGTGTGTCGTCGTTGTCCTGTGCTTTTTTGTTAGATCGTTGATTTGCTGTCCTGTGCATGTTGCATGTTCACGGAACTGTGTCTCATTTGGACATCTCATCACGCAGCACGTCCGTCTCGATGTCAATGTCAATGTCCGGACTCTGGACCGTCCACGGCGTACAGGCCATGCGTTCGCGGGCGGCATCGATGTGAACCGTCACTTTGAAACAACGCTGTCTCGACGCAGACAGAGAGAGTACAAGGGCGAAACGTGGCGACCAGGTACCGCAGAAGGCTCTCTGTAGAACGCAGCAGGTCCGTGAATACAAGCAGCCAGCTGCGGCGGATCCCAACCCGCTGGACAGTGGCAGCACCTTCTGCGACTGCCCATCATACATGCATGCATGCACGCGCTGCGTAGAGTACACGACGCCTACGTAGTACGTTCTGAGTTCTGTGACGTACCTGAGTCGCCGGCGCCCCTGGGCCCTGACGAGAGGCAAGAGGACATTAATGACAGCGGAGGGCGAGGGTCGTGCGCCGGTTGGAACTTGGAGCGAGTGCATGCATGCATATCATCATCATCATCATGCGTCCTTGAATATTTGAATCGCCGGGTACCTGAGCATGGCCAATGACCGCACGGCAATGACAATGACATTGAATGCATGGGACGCGCGAGGGTCGTTCGAAACGCTCCCGAAGAGAACAACCGGACGGCTCGCCATGGACAGTTGAGGCACATGTGCGTTGTACTCTCGCTGCAGACATACATACTTACTTCAGACGTCGGAGGTGCGCTCCGTATGTCCGCGTGCGTGTACGTACACAGTCTTGTGCTGATGTAATACTAACAGGGGCAAGGGGGCAGGGGGCGTTCGAAGCGTCGAAGAATTCGAGACGAGGAAGACAAGGGATATCCTGCGAGTGGAAGGGTGAGGGGGAGAGGGCTCTCAGATCTCAGCGCTCGGCGCCAGCAGACCGGATTTTACGGTCGTAGGCGGAACGCACGGCGAATTCGAGGGGCGTGTGCGTCACGGTGTGCATCTGCATCTGCATCTGTGGCGACCGTGGAGGCCTAGGAGAACCGAGTCCGAGTCCGAGCTGGGGTCCGTGTGCACCAGAGGTGGTGGCCCATGGCCAGGTCCGTCATACTGGGCATACTTAGTCCTCAGTACCGTACAACGCGTAAGTAGTCTGCGAGTGCGCGGGAGAACACCTCGCCTCGCCTCGCCTCGTCTCGGTCAGAGTCGTCGGGACTCGGCCGGATGCGAGCCCTGTTCGTCTCGGTGCTGCCAGCGAGCACTTAAGTACTTACTTTCAGGACTCGAGAGCTCTCGCCCGCTTCCGCCCCGAGCGCGTGTGCCGTGCATGCGCCCGAGGACGTGCACATGGACGCCGGGTCGAGAATCGAGAAGCGCAGTGCCGGTGCGCACCTTCGTGGCGTTAGACGCAGTTCGCGGCGTGGCACCATGTAGTGGAGTCTTGGGTCTGGAGGCCGACCGGGGAGTACTTATCGCGGCCGACGTGGGCGACTCGGGCTTCGAAGCTCGGCGCAGGACACCGGTGGCACGGTAAGACAGCAGCCGTCGAGCGTGACGAGCAGGACGATGAGACGAGCGGAGCAATGTTGCGAGCGAGACTGCAGTGAGCACACAGCGACAGTCCGCGGACGATGCGACCAAGGAAGGACGGTGGGGCTGTTCGGGATCGTGCAGCGGGGCGGCGCTGGCGAGCCAATCTCCGAGTGCCGAGTGCCGGGGACCGAGTTCCGAGCATCGAGCATCGAAATATTGAACATCGAACGTCGAACGTCGGAACGCCGGGAGGGCGGACCGTGTGCGCGCGTGCGGGAAGGCGATGTCCAGGAAGAGGCGGGGAATACGTGGTTAGGTAAGGTACGTTCGCGTTCGCTCCCGAATGCGGCTGCAGGATACTGTCCGACGCCCCGCAGAAGGCTGAGAAGAGAAGCAGAAGGCGAGTCAGGAAGCGTTCGGAGCCCCAAGACGAGAGACGAAGTTCGTTGGGGTGGTGAGCCCTTCTTCTCCCCCAACCACCATCACCTGGTACTTTCCCACGGTTCGAGTACTCGGGCACTCGACCGTGGCGAATGAATAATGCTTTGCGTAGTTATGAGCTGGACGTGTTATGGATATGGGGTCCCCCCTGTTTGCATGAACGACTGGAAAGGAGTGTACGAGAGAACGGAACAAGTATCTGAGAATGTTCACGGGTTACGCCTGTGCTGCCCCTCGGGCTGATTTCGAATTGGAGTGCATGAATGGATGCGAACGTGGCAGGAGAGACCCTCCTTCGGAACTTGCGCCCTACCGGGGAATGACAGACTCCCTGCTGAGAGACGGAGAGAGCAGAAGATCCTGGGGTGAACCCAACTCTGAGACGCGTCGGCAGGTGCTAAGCGCCGAGGCGCTAGTATGGACAATTTAGGACATCCTACTGAACGGCGGCGCACCGCATGCGCGTAGCACCCTCGAATGGGATGGCTGCGCTGCTGCTGAGTGCACAAATGGACTAGAGATGCGAGCGGGACTGAACGCGTATCTCCCGAAATGCTGGACGGTGACACCACGCGGAACAACTGGTAGTGGACGGTGCTGAGACGTCAAGTCCAACGCATCGTAAGTCGTCTGCACGACCACCTCCCTGAGCTATTGACACTCTATGTGAACTCGAACGGACGCGAATGCTCTGGAATATCTGTGTACGTCACTCCATGCTGAGAAGAACTTAAGTTCGCTTGTTGCCGGTCCTACCCTAAAGTCTGGAGGATGCTCCTTAAAAGCGACTGAAACAAAATATGATGCCCATCATTCTCTCTCTTCCAACTACCACTTTTCTACTCTTGCCTGCTGGTTTCTGGCACACAAAACGCCACACTCCTTTCTCTAGCCAGCTGAACCATCATGGTATTGTCCGCTCGTTTCTACAGTGTACCAGACACTCATCGATTGGGCGATAGAACCCATCGATTCGCCAAAACCCCTCACTGTCCACCTCTGTTGAGCGTATGACCACCCAGACAATCACAGTCTACGCACGATGGAAGGAATGTGACCCGCCGGTCGTGTCCTGGCGCACGGTTGGCAGAAGAACGCATCACTACGACATCCCTATCGCACCGGCGACCCCTCTACAGGTGGGACTCCATGTTAGAGTCCTTGCGCTGTCCAGGGTTGCTTACCACGCACCGAGTGTAGTCTTTCCGCGGTATGATGCCTACGACCCGCACGTCGTAGGCAGAATTGCTGCGGTTGTAGGGAGGAGAGGAGAGTTTGTGACCTTTGTGCTCTCGAACGAATGCGACTTAAATCCTGTAAAACGAGTGGGACTTACTGTTAGGCTGATCCCGGGTATCACGGCTATCTTGTCGCCGGGAGATATGCGGGAGGATTTGCGTGATGGACGTTGCGGATCCCCGCTGGAATCGGATGTAACAGTTCTGCCGCCGGCCCGGGAGCGGATGTGCGGAGCGGCGGGATGTAGTGCGTCCGGAGGCCTAGAGCGTGGTTTCCTTGTGAAATTCGTAGGCGCGCTGTAACCATATCAGAAAATACCCTCCCTTAATGAAAGAAGCATGAGTGGGACGCCCAAGAGCGAGAGGGAAGTTTGAGAAGAGATGGGGAAACCGAAGCGAAACTCAAAAACGCGGAGATTAACGCACCTGCCAAACCCTAAATGGTGAGGACGGAGACATTGGCTGGCCTCATGACAGCGGTCGGGGGATGAGAGACGTAGTGGACTGAGAACGGAAAGCAGCAAGAATAGAGTGTTGAAAGAGAGAGTTGAACGAGAGAGGGAGAGGCAAATGAGCAACGGAGAAGATGGACGGCGATATGCTGGCAGTAAGAGCGCCCGGAAGAAGGGTGGGAACGCGATGGCCCGCGAATTTCGAGAAGCACAACTGAGACTAGCGCTGAGGCCAACCTCAGTAATTCACTAGACTTGCAGGACTTGTGAGCAAACCCTGCTGCACCTGCGTGCAAGGGGTGGCACTCGGGATGCTGCGGCAATTCAGAAGCGGCCGCGCAGGACGGCTTTTCCCTCAGCAGGACTCTCAGAACCCCGAGGACGGTGGATGCCTCGCTGCATCTCAACCTAATACTCGGCGATTGGGCCTTGAGGCGGCCCACCCCCCTCCTTGCCCTCTCCCCTCTCCTGCCTTCCCCTCCAAACTGAAGCGCACGACCACGGAAGCACTCGAAGCAGCGACCGATGGCGCCCAACCAAGACTTGGCGGGCGGAGAGACCCGCACTCGCCCGCCCGCACGCTCCCCGTCTATAGAACCAGGCGAGATCCCAATCGCCACGTACTCTGATGTCCCGCAAGCGTCGTACCCCTCCTCGAACGGCTCCCCGAGGATGCCGGCGGGTTTCTCGCAGACGCAAGGGGCCAGCGCCCTGGCGTCCCCGCCGGCCCTCTCCCAAGAATATACGATGACGGCCAATGAAGCCGCCAGCGCGCAAGCTGCGCACGCTAACCCGTGGGGCCGGGGTGTGAGCGAGTACATGATGGGCTTCCAGACATTGACACTGACGCTTCTGGCAGGATGAGTCCCTCCCGCCGAGCTCGGCGGCGGCGTCTTTTGTAGCCTCGCAGGAGTACCCTCCCCCGCCGCTTGCGCAACCGAAGGTGGCCTGGAAGGATGTCCCCTCGGTGGCACCCTTGGCCCCTCAGCAGACCCCTCTCACGTGGCTCCCGATAGTCACGCCGGCGCAGGTCGCGGTTGCGGCTGCCCAGCAGGACCAAGCGCAGGCCATCCAGAGTATCCTGAGCGCCCAGACAGGAAGTAGCCAGGGCGAAGCAGTGACGGCACCGAAGGGCGGTGGCTGGAAGGTTGTCAACAGGAGGAAACGGCCTCGGCCTGCGACGCCTTTCCGAGAAGCGAGAGATCAGAGGAGGAAGCTAGACGAGATGTCCATGAGGAAGGCGATGGCGGACCCTTCCCCTGGCCCGGGGATGCCGAGCCCGACTCCCTATGAAGGCGCGAACGATTTCTTTACAACGGGAGCTCTTGAAGGTGGAAGGCTGGGACAGCCGCCTCCCAACCCCTTTGAGATGGCGCTCCAGTCGAACAGTGCCTTCCCCTCGCCGTCCCCCGTGCAGAGGGCACCCAGGAAGACGAAGGCGACTGCTGCTGCTGCGACTGCTGCTCGTACCCCTCCCTCTCCGCCTATTAGCAGCTCTGACTACTATAACCCTGGTGATCTGCTGGCTGCGGGCATGGTGCCTGATATCCCCGCTCAGATGCGCGCTCCGTCGACGGAAGAAATGGCGGTTGATCCGTCGCTGAGTGCTGTGCAGCCGTTCGGAGATCGTCTGGCCCTGCGTGGCGTAGAATCGGCCTCGACTATGAACATTCCGCTTCGCGCGTTTGGCGCGAGCGGTACTCTCGCGCACCAGTACACGGTTCAAACGCCGCGGCAGCAGCAGGACGTCCTCAACCCGGCCCTGACTGGGCTTCCCAGGCGCCAACCGGCCCAGCAACCATTCGGCGGGCCGTATGTCCTTCGTGACGCCCCGCCGCATCGTGACCACGGACTTACCCCTGGCCTGCAACCGGCGCAGCGTGGTGGAACTGTGGCAACACGCGGGAACTTCCCTCCACGCAGGCTTGACTCGGCGCCGCCCCCTGAAGAGTATCGCGTGCGCCGCGAACACGTCCCCCTGGACGACGAGCAGCTGAACGACCCTTTCAACTACCAGGAAGAGAACCAGGAGAACCTTGCCCCAGCCTTGGTCCTGCGCGGGACTCTGCGCGCGGGAACGCGCTTCGAGGAGCAGGTTGGGGAAGACTTCCGCCGCCTTGCAGACTCACGCGCGAGCTCGGCTGCTGGCGCGCGCCACTCCACGCCAATGCAGGCGCCTGTGAACCCCCTCACTGGACGTGTCTCGAAGGTCGGACGACAGCAGTCGGCCGTGATGAGGTACCCGGAGCCTGCGATCCCGCAGTGCGTTCTCCACCCGAGGATGAAGGAGCCAGAAGGCGGCTACCCGCAAATCCGCTTCAACGACCCGGATAGCCTTGTTGTGGGAACGGACGAGGCAATTCTCGCGGACATGCGCAACATCGAGAAGAATGGCGAGATCCTGGGCATTCGAGTCGCCCGCGTGAACGGAGTCCCGCCGGACAAGACGACGCGTAACATCTGCTCATGGGTGGAGACGATTACAACGGACATCACCGGGGAAACGTCCCCCACGCTCGTTCCGCCGCGCCCGCCTCATGCGCGCCGCGGCGGTGACACGCCGTTCGTCTGGTTCCTCTGCAACCTCTCCCCTGAAGGCGCGGCTGTGATGTTGGACGTGGGTGTTGTCTCGTGCCCGACCATCACCTTCTTCGTCCACCCGCTCACGGTCAAACCGGATGTTGTGATCGTTCTGGCGGGTTTCGTCACTACGGCGGGCTTCCAAATCGAAGCAATGATAAGGAACGTCTTTGAGGGCAAGGCGATGCGTGCGGTCATCGACCAGTTTGTTCCGACAAACCCCCTCTTTCACAACACGCCGACTGACTTGGCGACGCAGTTCGTCTTGGAGACCCTTGAGATCGAGCTGGACTCCCTTGGTGGCAACGTCCCCTGCGCGAAGGTCTATATCCAGTCGCCATCGGGAACGACGGACGGATGGAGAAGGTTCAGAGAGGCGGTCGCACGCATCCCCTTCGAGGACCTCTACAACCCCCGAGCGTCCACGCGCTCACTTACCTGTGACGTCTGTGGTGGAAATGACCACACAATGCAGATGTGCAGATACCCCACTCTCCCTGGATGGCGGGGCCCTGTCGTTATCCAGGAGCAGATCAACGAGGAGCCGGTCCCGATGGGCAGCGATCTGGTGTTCGCGCCGCGTCCTGGCGGCGGCAACCAGAAGAAGCAGACGGGCGGGAGAGGAGGAGGCGGATACGCTCCGTCGGGCTCGCAGTACGGCGGGCAGAACTTTGGCGGCGGGGGACGTGGTGGCGGAGCGGGAGCTGGTGGCTCGGGCCTGCAGGGCATGCGGCCTTACTAGCTGGATCCGGGAGCGCACTACTACTGATATGCTGCCCGTGCTCTGCTGCTGAACATCGTATCGTGTGTGTCATCTACGCTTTCTTGTGTCTCGGGTGCTCTGATGTGTACGAACGTACTGATGGGTTAGTTCTTGGCTGAATGAAAACCTCTTGCTCAAATGGCGGCTCGGACGCGGCGTAACTTACTTGAACCTTTGACGATGAAGACAGCCTCCGTGATGATGGGAGGGATCCCTGCTGAGCCCAAATATACTGGCCGATCTGGTTACAGGAAAGCTCGGCAGATGGCGGTAGCCTGTTGAGGCTTGGCACGCCGCGCTATGCGAAAGTGTGCTACTGCAGCGCACTATGTGCCACCCACGACGCGGGGTCATGTGTCTAGGCCTGAGAGCATGGTCGTATCTCATGCTGAAACTGCGACTGCGAACAATCAATTTATAACACACCCAACTACGGACAGCACCCTCGGCAGTGGTATACAGCGCCCTCCTGGGGCTGGAGGCAGGACGGGACGTGTGACTGATCCTACTGATGATAGCCTCGGGTTGTACGGACATACGACCGGTCTGTCTCATAACGCTCTGCAAAGGGTGGCGGGGAGGGACCGGGCTCTTGGCACCGGTAACGGCACAGGCGACGGCGCGGATCTGAGACTGGGTGAAGTGCAACAGAGAGGGCCGAGGAGGAGGAAGACGAAAGGAAGGATAGTGATTGCCTCGCTTAACATGAGAGGAGGAAACAGTAACGCTGTGGGTGACAAGTGGATCCGTGTCAACCAGGTCCTGAGAGACAGCAAGATCGCAGTCTTGGCGCTCCAGGAAACCCACTTAACGAATGAGAGGCTTGAAGGATTGAACGAACTCTTCAAAGCATCGATGGTGGTCTTGAGCAGCCCGGACCCGGAGAACCCGGCGGGAGCCCGGGGTGTAAGCTTTGCAGTTAATACGAGAATCGTGGCGGTAGAGGATCTGAAACTCACAGAAGTTATCCCTGGGAGGGCAGCCATCTTGAACTTCAGATGGACGGGAGACCGGGTCCTGCGAATCCTAAACGTGTATGCCCCGAACGGAGCGGCTGAGAACAGGATGTTCTGGGAGTCGGTCAGCAGTAAACTTGACGGCGTGAGAGGGCGGAGACCAGAACTAATGCTGGGGGACCTCAATCTGGTTGAGAGCAGCCTTGATAGACTGCCGCCGCACGGCGACCAGGCGGATGCAGTGGAAACCCTCGGACGACTGGTAGGAAGACTTGGCATGGAAGATGGATGGAGGAGAAATAACCCAAACGTGAGAGCATACACGTACCTTCAGACTGCGACGGGTAGTCAGTCGCGGATTGACAGGATCTATGTGACGGAGGAGCTTATGAGACGTGCGGAGGACTGGAACATGGAAGGCCCGGGGTTCCCTACGGACCATAGAATGGTCAGCGTTTCGCTCGCAAACTATAAAGCCCCGAGTACTGGGAAAGGACGATGGGCCTTTCCCCAGATTCTACTCACGGACGGCGAATTCGTGAAAACGATGCGGAAGATGGGCTTGGAGCTCCAGTCGGACTTGGAGAACCTTGGGGACCGAACGGACGAAAGGAACCCGCAGCGATTGTACCAAGAGTTCAAGACGAGCCTTAGATTGGAGGCGAGGAGCCGTGCGAAGAGACTGATCCCGAAGATTGAGAGACGTATTGCAGCACTGGAGCATGATATTAGTGTACTGCTGGAAGGAGAGGACCCGAACAGACACGAGGTAGCCATCCTCCAGGACAGACTCATGAAGCTTGAAGTCAAGAGGTTTGAGAGGAAGCGACGCGCAGTGGCAACGAAAGACTGGCTTAAAGGAGAATCTGTGAGCAGATATTGGACGAAGCTGAACGCCCCGCAACTTCCGTCAACGGCAATCTTTGAGCTAAGAACCTGGACAGACGAAAACGGAAGACGCACGTACTCAAGCTCCTCAGAAGAGATGGCGAAGACGGCGAGGATGCACTATGACAAACTGCAGGAGGACTTGGAACTCCCGGAGATTGATATGCAGGAAGCGACGAGGGATGCTCTGATGCCGCTGCGAGTAACTCTAACGACGCAGCAGAAAGGCGACCTGGCGAAGCGTATAAGGAGATCGGAGGTGATAGATGCTATTGGAGAGTCCCCGCTGGGTAAGGCTCCGGGTCTGGATGGACTCCCGGCGGAGGTCTGGAAGACGTACCTGAAGTGGGAGAAGGCGGAGGAACGTGGAGAGAGAGAACCCTTCAGGCTTTCGAAGGTTCTTCGCGCAGTATTCAATGATATTGAAGCCAATGGTGTGAGCGAGGAGACCACCTTTACAGACGGATGGATCTGCCCAATATACAAGCTTAAGAAGGACCAGAGGGAAATCGTTAATTACAGACCAATTACGCTGCTGAACGCAGATTATAAGATCATGACGCGAGTGCTGGCAGTGAGATTGGCAAATGTGGCTGACTCCCTTGTACGGCCTGACCAGGCGGCATTCATCCCTGGAAGACAGATCTTCAGCCACATTAAACTCTCCCGAATGGTGCTGGAGTATGCGGAAGCTGAGGAAAGGAACGGTGCGATTGTTGCGCTTGATCAGGAGAAGGCGTATGACATGATAAACCACGACTACCTGTGGGCGGTTCTCCGGAAACTGAACTTCCCAGAAAATTTCATCAAAACCGTCCAGAACTTGTACCAGAAAGCGAAGAGTTGTGTGATGGTCAATGGAATGCAGAGTGAGTTCTATAGTATCGTCAGGGGGGTGCGACAGGGGGATCCGATGTCGTGCCTACTCTTTGTGTTGGCGATCGAACCCCTCGCGTGCGCTCTGAGACAGTCATCCTTGAAGGGAATGGAGATTGATGGAGACCTTGAACGCCTCATCACGACGCTGTTCGCGGACGATACCACTGTTTATCTGAGTGAGGCTGATAACTTCGGAGAAATGCAGGAAATCCTGGACCGTTGGTGTAAGGGCGCGCGGGCCCGCTTCAATGTAGAAAAGACGGAAGTACTCCCGGTGGGAAGTCTAGAATTTAGACAGGAGCTGGCGATGAGAACTTCGGGGTCAGAACTGGGAAGGAGCATACCGAGAGATGTCAAGGTTGTGCGGGATGGTGAGCTGATCCGGTCGCTGGGTGCGTGGATCGGGAACGCGTGCGACGAGGATGCGCCGTGGCTGAAGATGATACAAACGCTAGAGAAGAACCTGAGCTATTGGACCAGGAGGAAGCCGACCCTGAACGGGCGGAAGTTGATCGTCGGGATGGAGATCGGCGGAAGGTCGCAGTTCCTTGCAAGAGCGCAGCCGATGTCAGACGCGGTCGAGAAGAGGCTAAGGACGATGGTGTCGCACTTCGTGAATAACGGCGACCGCCACCCACGTGTGGGAAGAGACACGATGTACAAGCCGATATCTGAAGGCGGCTTGAACTTGCTGGATGTTGTCGCGAGAAACGAGGCGATGGATGTTGTGTGGCTGCGGGAGTACCTCATGAGCGGTGAAACAAGACCGAGGTGGGCGTTGGTAGCTGACGCGATCCTGGCGAAGTCAACGACGGCGGCTGGGAAAAATGTTGAAGGCCTAGCGAAGGTGAACACATTTATACAGACGTGGAGAGTTAGTACGCACCACTCGGTGGGCCTGGGTCGCGATCTGCAGAGAATGATGAAGACGGCGGTGAAATATAACCTGGCCATCTCAACGAGAAACCCGTCGGAGTCCTTCAAGGCAAGCCTCCCGATATGGTACCATATAGGGGAAGCGGATGGAAGAAGCCTGGCAAACACACTGAGTGCGAGATGCTTGAGAGAAAAGCATGGTGTCCTTACGGTGGGTGAGTGCGCGACAGTGGCAGACCGAATAACGAGACGTACCGGGGATAGAAGAACAAGTACCCAGCACTCGCCACGGCGAACGTGCATGTGCTATGATTGTGAGCGAGACAAGACTGTTAGAGGATGTGACGACCCACACAGATGTGCGAGCATGGCAGCGAAGCTAGTCATGAAACTGGCTCCCCTGTGGAGGATGTCGCCGAACCATCCAAAGGACAACCTCTCGCTGACTCCGAGAAGACTCAGGCGAAATACGGCGGCAAGAGGCGAGGACGAACGAGTTACCTTCAACCCGTCTGTCAAAGCAAATGCGCCGACTAGAACGGCCCTCAGAATCTTTGGCCCTGAACCAGTGAACCAGACGGAAGTAGAGGTTGCGCGCAGGGGTGTAAGGGCACCAGGGATATATGGGGAAGTGGAGGTCTACACAGACGGTTCGTGTAAAGACAACGGAACTGATCGGGCGGTGGCAGCGTCTGGCATCTGGTTCGGTGTGGGTGACCCCCGAAATGTGAGCTGCCGTCTACCGGGGACCCTCCAGTCTAACCAGGCGGCGGAAGTATTCGCGATCGAAGAAGCAGCGAGAGTGGCTCCTGTCTCAGCCCCGTTGCACATCGTCTCTGACTCGCGGTTTGCGGTTGACGGACTAACAGTCCACCTCCCGGAGTGGGAGGACCGAGACTGGATCGGCGTGAAATGCGCGACTCTCTTCCAGCGAGCTGCGGCGCGACTGCGAATGAGGCAAGCGGAAACGACCCTTCGATGGATCAAAGGCCACTCGGGAGACCTGGGAAATGACGGGGCGGATGAACTCGCCAAAGCTGGGCTGGACTTACCGAGTACGCGAATGCCGGCCATTGATGTGGGTGCCTCCCCGTTCCTTCAGATGGGCATCAGGCTTGAGAGAATCACTCAACGCCTGGCGTATGCGGGGGTAAGAAGAGGGAGCAAGGTGCAAGAGAGAGAGACGACGTCGCTCATGCTGGAGCGAACTCGTGCGTGCTTGGCAGCGGACTTCGATGTCTATGTGACGAATGAGAAATTGTGGCTGGGACTCAGGGATAGAGACATACCGAGAAAGATGAGAGACTTCCTCTGGAAGATGCTTCATGGCGCACAGCGCCTGGGAAACTTCTGGGCGAGCATCCCTGGGTACGAGCAGAGAGCCTTGTGTAGCAGATGTGGAATGGAGGACACGATGGAGCATATCCTATTTGAGTGTACGACACATGGACAGAATATTGTATGGAGTATGGCTAGAGCGGCGATTAACCTGACGGGATGCCAGACGCCAAGGCTGTCGCTGGGTGCGGTATTGGGCGCCCCGATGCTAGTTGTCAAAAGGAATGGAAAGGTCGCGAAAGGACCGTCGAGGCTGCTGAAGATACTGGTTGTGGAGGGAGCGCACCTGATATGGCGGATGAGATGCGAAAGAGTCATCGAGTGGGAGGATGCGCCGGATAGAGCGCACTCGGCCAGTGAGGTCCGAGCACGCTATTGGCAGGCGGTAAATAAGCGAATGGAGATGGACCGCAGCCTGGTATATTCGAGGCTGACGGGGCGAAAGCCTAAGAGAGCAAGAGTGCTTGAGACGTGGAGAGATGTCCTTGCCGATAAGGAGGACTTACCAGAAAACTGGATCGAAACCCCGGGGGTTTTAGTGGGTATGTTAGGCCAGCCGCGCCCATCTGGCGTTGGGTAGACAGCAGACGGCCTCTCAGTCCCACACTACAACCTTGGTTGTGTGCGTAATAGCATTTCCCCTGGTTGGTGCTGAGGTGGAAACATCTCGATTACCTGCGAAGCTCGGCTGGGAGACGATAAGTTGTCTTACCACGAGTATGCACCTAAAAAAAAAAAAAAAAAAAAAAAAAAAAAAAGTTCGTTGGGGTGTCCAGGAGGGGCTGGGGACCGATGCGCATCCGCGATGGATAAGTTACGGGACTGCTGGGCTGGTGGGGTGTTGAGCAAGCGTCCGGAGGACAATCAGGCCGTTTGTGCTGCGGGGCCAGTGTTTTGGAACACAAGAAGTACACAGATTTGGCAGATCGAGTGTTCCGACGTTCGACTGCTCCAAGGAAGACTTAGAGTTGGTTACGGCAGGACGCGACGGCGAAGGAGGTTGTGGGGATATTATGGGGACCCGCTGGCGGTGACGTTACGTCTTTATCCCTACGAATCGTTCGCCTTCTCTGCGGAGACGGCTTCTGGTGGGCTAGAAGGGCAGTCGCGCGGCGAGACAATT
>WJSG01018148.1:0-12348 GCA_016618145.1 Sanghuangporus lonicericola | reverse complement strand
CGTAATCACGCGCGTTTCCTTACTCACCGGCCGTGCTGTCTCGATCCCGACTGTGTAACCTGACTGTACGCTCGAGCACGCATATATCCACCATGCCGACCTGTCGCGGACGTTCACCATCTCATCCACGACCATCGCCCTCCCAGCCATGGCGCCCGCAGCTCTCACCGCACAGTCCGAGTCATCCGTCTCTCAGCCTCCTACACCCAGTCTGAAGATGAACGGACCCCCCACAGACTTCCCGCTCATCCCGGCGACAGCCTCCTCTTCGCGGCCGCAAGAGGTCCTCGATGCACCGTTACGTGAAGAGTTCGCCTTCGACCCTATCGAAGAGGCGATAGAAGCCTTCGCGCGCGGAGAGTTCGTCGTGGTCATGGACGACGAGGGGCGGGAGAACGAGGGCGACCTCATCGTCGCGGGAAGCGCACTCTCGACGCAGAAGATGGCGTGGATGATCAAACATTCGAGGTATGTCTCACCTTCGCTATCAGCTTGGACTTGTCTCCCCGGTTTCGTACACGGTTTGCGCGAAGATGCCGTAACTGCGACCGGACAAGCAGTCGGGTGGACTTGCTCGTCGCAGTTCCGAGTTCTTGCGGCCCGCCGTAGCTGCACCAAGTCTCGTTCCTGAGGCAGGCTCGGCGAGTCATGGGTCGCCTAGTCGCGCCAAGAATAGGGATTCGCGGGCGCAAGTCGAGAGAGAATGCGCGAGGAAAGGGCACCTCTATGTTTGAGGGATCTCCGCCTTACCATCGTCGAGGAGTAGCATATAGGCATGCATACGTTCCTGCATAAAATCGGGATATATGCGCGTCCCCCTGAATGTGAGATCGGCCCCGGTTTACCCCATGGCGCATATAGTCGCCTCCCATCCCAATGGCACTAGTCGACGCACTCATTCCTTGCACTCTGCTTTGACTTGTGTCTCCCCGATTCTGCACACGGTTTGCGCGAAGACGTCGTAATTACGACTGGACAAGCAGTCATGTGGACTTCCTCGTCACGGTTACGAGCTTCCGCGTAGCTCATCGTGAGTGTTCCGAGCCTCTCGCATACAGCTGCGATTCAGGCGCATTCCTCGCATACAATCAGACTTGGTGGCACTCTAAACGGTAGAGGGTTAGTGACCCCCGGTGCGGGGAGGAACTGGAGAAAGGATGCGCGGCAGGGGGCATATCAGCATGTCTCGATGCTTGAGTGGACTGCGCCATACTGGCCTGCGATATGGCTGGGTATGAGAAGTATAAAATCGCGACTGCATATCTTGCAGAGCTGTCACCATCGCCGTTTCCTCAATCTCCAAGCAACCCCATGCTGACCTCTGCCTCTTTCTATGCAGCGGCTACATCTGCGTCGCCCTCCCAGGCGACCGCCTCGAAGAGNGCTACATCTGCGTCGCCCTCCCAGGCGACCGCCTCGAAGAGCTCGCCATCCCCATGATGGTCCCCGAGAACGAAGACAGACACCGCACGGCCTACACCGTCACCGTCGACTACAAGTACGGCACCACCACCGGCATCTCCGCACATGACCGCGCCCTCACCGTGCGCGCTCTCGCGTCCCCGCACGCCTCCCCCAGCTGGTTCTCCCGCCCGGGGCACATGGTTCCCCTGCGCGCGCGCCCGGGCGGGGTTCTGACACGGCGGGGGCACACGGAGTCCGCGATCGACCTGTGCGAGATCGCGGGGCTGCCGAGGGCGGGGGTGTTGTGCGAGCTCGTGGAGGACGACGAGGAGGGGAGCATGATGCGCAGGGACGGGTGTAGGCGGTTCGCGGACCGGTGGGGGCTGAAAATGATCAGCGTGGAGATGCTGGCGCGCTGGAGGGAGGAACACCAGCAGCAGAAGGACAAGGCTTGAAGGTCTGGGAATCAATACTCAAGGTCGTGTTTGCTTAATCTATTGGATTACTCTGCAGACGAAACATTCGACTTGTGCGCGGGTCGTAGTCGGCCGAGGTTTGGACTTCCGGTCGGGACCGCGTAGCCCGAGTGGGCTGCGTGTCAGGACGGTCGTAAGTCCGGACATAGCTTCCACTTTCCATTTCACACATGTGGTGCGAGGATATATCCCTGCCGGACGGACGCGTTATTGTCGCTGTCTGAGGACGAAATCCACCGAGTGCAATCTCCACTTCCCCCGACGACTAGCGGCCTTCGGGTAGCCGTAAGACAGGCGTCTCTATTCCGAGGCGCGTTGTGGTTATAGCTGATCAGCCCGGGATCACATCGACTTTCCCAGCAGGTGAATGCAGCGCACATTTCCAAGTTTATCGAAATTGACCTCTCGTACGCGTTCCAGGTTAGTGGGCCACCGCACAGAAGGTATCGATCCACCTTCGCATCGAGCCCCCCCTCCCCGGCAACACCCAAGCGACGCGCCCTCCGTCAAACCAGAGGTCAGCGTGAACTTGTCGATGTCGCGTGAACATCGCGCCTGGCGTGTATTGTAGGACCGCACTCGATGCAGCCCCCGGACAGGCGGATCTCGGGATCGTGGTGGGCCGCAGCTTGCACCGTATGCAAGTCCAATTGCCCGTTGTGCAGCCTTGCGCGAGGTACCGTCGCTCGTCCTTCTCGATTGTAGGCTCACATCGCGCGCGCTCGGCAGGAAGGCGTCGTAAATACTAGGCACAGCGCGTCAACGACAACCTCCCGTCCCTCCGCGGAGCGGGGCGCTGCTTCTTGCTGGGTGTGAGGGGGATCGCGAGAGTATAAGACCAGCGGGGTCGGACTCCTCACATCCCCCAGACTTCCTTGCCCACCTTCCCTACTCATACTTTCAGCCTGAGGTCGTTCCTCGTACGATGTATTCCCGCGTATCAAGATTCCTCCAGCTCGCACTCCTCCTTAGGAATGCGTTCGCTGCATCAGCTGTCGCACCGACGGCCACGCTGGACGATGCGACGGTCATCGGGTACACGAACAACTCCGTGACGAGCTTCATGGGCATCCCATTCGCCGAGCCTCCGTGAGCACTCTCTCCTCCACATCCCATGCCCTCTCGTCTTAGCCATCGCTCGGGCTGCAGGCTGGGTGACCTCCGCCTGCGCCTCCCGAAGCCGATCACTTCCTACAGCGGGACGATCAACGCAACCCAGCCGGCGACGCAGTGCATCCAGCTGCCACTGCCCATCCGCACGGATCTGCCCCCCGAGCTGCTGCAGGATATGACCGCGTATCTGGAGGTGCTGGAATCGGGTGCCGGCTTGCCACAGAGCGAAGACTGTGCGTGTGCTGATCGCTCCGAGCTGTTCGCTGCTGATACTTGCGCCTAATGCAGGTCTTACGGTCAACGTCCAGGTGCCGGAGGGCACCCTGCCTGGGGATGGATTGCCTGTGATTGCTGTGAGTGCTTCTGATCCTGCACGCTGAGAATGACTGTTTACGACGATGTCCCATAGTTCATATTTGGAGGTAATGTCTTGAGAACTATCTGCAGATTCGAGCTCTCACCCACTGTCGTCTGCTTCTAGGAGGGTTTGCCATCGGTTCAACAGCACAGTACGAACAGTTCTCTCGTATGTCCTGATGCTGCGTTGACTCACTGATCTGCACACAGGATGCCTGGGGACGGGATCGTACAGCGGTCCGTGGCAATGGGCCAGCCCGTGATTTTTGCGGCCATGAACTACCGCTTGCACGCGTTCGGCTTCCTTGGCGGCAAGGAAGTCAAGGAGGCGGGCGTTGGAAACCTCGGATTGCACGACCGTACGTTGTCGGTCCCGTCTCATCGGTCTCAATGCTGATTGAAAGGCCGCGCAGAACGCGAAGGTCTTAGATGGATTCATAAACACATCACAGCGTTCGGCGGAGACCCCGACAGAGTCACAATGTAAATATATACCTTCGCACGCTCTCGCCCACCGAAGTCAACTCATATGAATGTGCAGCTGGGGCCCGAGCGCGGGAGCAATCTCGGTTGGGCTGCAGATGGTAACAAACGGAGGAGACACCGAAGGCCTCTTCCGCGGAGCGATCATGAGCTCTGGCTCACCCTTGCCCTCCGGAGACATCACGAACTTGCAGCCGACATACGACACGATCGTCGAGCATGCAGGATGCGCCAACTCGAGCGATACGCTGGAGTGCTTGCGGCAGGTTCCGGTGGATACGTTGCTGGCTGCCGCCGAGACTCTGCCGAGCCTCTTCGGTTATCCAGTATGTTAAATTCGCTGCGGTATACTACACTTGCAGGAGAACTGAAGATTGGCGTGCAGGGTCTTGCGACACCTTGGGCTCCCCGTGCCGATGGCGTGTTCTTGGAGGACGCCCCGCAGCATCTCGTACTCAGCGGGAGCGTGGCAGATGTCCCGTTCATAACCGGTTCGTCCAGTCCCGTTCTCTCTTCTCTCTCCTCTCTCACCAGCTGGCAGCGGTTCCTGACATGCTCTTCAGGCGACTCCCTTGACGAAGGCACCGTCTTCGCTTCCGGTAGCTTCAACGTAACGTACGTGTTCCCCGGCCATAGCTAATATATTGACTGACCGCGAATGCTCGCATCATCGCAGAACTGAAGACGAGTTCCGCGCCTACGTGGAGCAGTTCTTCTTCTCTGGCGTGCCTGAGGCGTCCCTCGCCCCGATCTTCGAGCTCTACCCTAATGACCCCGCTCAAGGCTCACCGTTCGGCACCGGGGACGACAACCAGCTCGCGCCGATGTACAAGCGTATGGCCGCCTTCCAGGGAGATATGATATTCCAAGCTCCGCGGCGGTTCTTCCTCGACCAGCGTTCTTCGCAGCAGGATACTTGGACGTTCAGTACGTGTGGTGCAATTTTCTAGCGGACTGTGATTGAACTAACACGGACACCGACGGATAGTCAATGAGCGTGGCCGCATTGGCGGCCTTGGAGTCGTGAGTGTATTGTCTCCGTCGTATGCGCGGACCGTTCATAGCTGATCTTATGGACGTTGCAGGCTCATGGGAGCGACTTCGGCGCTGCTCTCTCGGGAGCGGACGACCTTGCGGACTACATCATTCAGTTCACAGCTACCCGGGACCCGAACGGCGCGTCGAATCGGACGATCCCGTGGCCCAAGTACGACACGTCAAACCGTCAGGCCCTCCATGTGGTCGAAGAGGGGCTGAATATCGGGAACGATACGCTACGCTTGGCAGCTATGGGTGGGCTGACTGCTCTCAGCATCGCCTTCCCGTTGTGAGAGTATTCGAGTCGGGTGAAGGGCGAGGCTTGTGTCCCATACACGTTGTTCGCGGTCCATATGACATACCTCTCATCTACGATGCGAGTGCAACGGCCTGATGGGTGGTTGCGCCGGATGCAGTGGCTCGGGATCTCGCTCCTTGTCATACTCGATTCGAGGCCCACGTTAAGGCTTCGGCCCGACGAAGGGGATGCGTCGTGGGAACGGTCCACCCGTCGTGATATCCGGACCAGAGCCAGGAGCTACAGTAGTTCTTCCGAAGGTGAAAGCGGATTGACAAGAGTATAAAGCTGGGGGAGCTCAGCGGAGTTGCCTCACATCCTCCGACTGAGTGCATTCTCTGCCTTCAGGTAGGAGTTTATCCGCACGATGACCTCACATCTTGTTACGTTGCTTCGGCTTGCGCTTCTACTCGGTGGTGTGCTCGCTGCAACACCCGCCGCACCGACGGTCATGCTGGACAATGCTACCGTCATCGGATACACGAACAACTCCGTGACGAGTTTCATGGGCATTCCGTTTGCTGAGCCTCCGTATGTGCTCTCTCCCATACTGCGTGTATCACTCGCTCACATTTGGAACTGTTCTAGTTTGGGCGACCTCCGCCTGCGCCTCCCGAAGCCCATCACGTCCTACAACGGGACAATCAATGCCACTCAGCCGGCGACGCAATGCATCCAACTGAACACGACTATCAGCCCGGACCTGCCGGGAGAGCTACTGCAGGATATGACCGCGTACCTGGAGCATGCGGCGGCGACTTCAAGCGTGCCTCAAAGCGAAGACTGTGCGTACACTGGTTACAGGTGCAATGAAGCATCGTATTTACACTCGGTCCAGGTCTTACGATCAACATCCAGGTGCCTAAGGGTACCCAGCCTGGAGCGAAGTTGCCCGTTCTTGCCGTAAGTGCATCCGATTTCTGAGGACGTTCACACTGAGTGTTGCGTGTTGACGATCACGTATCGTAGTTCATCTACGGAGGTAAGTATTTAGTGCCGTGACAGACTGTCCGCAGGGTTATAGCTCACATTTCTGCAGGGGGTTTCGCCATCGGCTCGACTGTGCAGTAAGCAGAGTTCTCTCGTCTGTCGACGTACCGTGATGAATTACCGGCTTTGCATGAAGGATGCCCGGAGATGCTGTCGTGCAGCGGTCCGTAGCAATGGGCCAGCCTGTGATCTTCGCGGCCATGAACTATCGGCTGAACGCGTTCGGCTTCCTCGGCGGGAAAGAAGTCAAGGCGGCCGGCGTCGGAAACCTCGGGCTGCACGACCGTACGCTATCTCGTCACCGGTTTTGATGTTCTACCACTGGCGGACAGCTGATGAACTCAACGGTCACACAGAACGCGAGGGCCTGCGGTGGATCAACAAGCACATCGCGGCATTCGGCGGAGACCCAGACAAAGTCACTATGTGCGCATCCTTGTGCCCGCTCGGTAAAGTTGAACTGACTGAAGTGTATCACCAGCTGGGGCCAGAGCGCAGGTGCCATCTCGACTGGCCTGCACATGGTCACGAACGGTGGAGACACCGAAGACCTCTTCCGTGGGGCTGTCATGAGTTCCGGTTCGCCCGTGCCTACTGGAGACATCACACATCTGCAGCCGCAATACGACACCATCGTTGAGCACGCCGGTTGCGCCGACTCGAGTGATACGCTGGATTGCTTGCGGCAGGTTCCTGCGGATGCGCTGCTGTCGGCCGCGGCGACTCTGCCGAGTTTCTTCGGCTATCCGGTATGTCTGGTAACCGGTGCTATGGCGCCAACAGGACTAATAAGCCGTGTGCAGGGTCTTGCGACACCTTGGACTCCTCGTGCTGACGGTGTCTTCTTGAAAGCTGCGCCGCAGCACCTCGTCCTCAGCGGGAGCGTGGCCGATGTGCCGTTCATCACCGGTTCGTCCACTCCTCTCTTTACTCAAGTACTTACCGAAGAAATCGCTGACCTTCTCTCTAGGCGACTCGCTTGACGAAGGCACCGTCTTCGCCTCCGGAAGCTACAACGTAACGTAGGTGTCTGCATCGCCACAACCATCGTCTGGACTGACTGGGGTTTGCTCGCATCATCGCAGAACTGAGAAACAGTTCCGCTCCTACGTGCAGCAATTCTATTTCCCCAGCGCGCCCGAGGTTTCCCTCTTCCCGCTCTTCAAGCTTTACCCCAATGACCCCGCGAAGGGCTCGCCGTTCGGCACCGGAGCTGACAACCAGCTTGCACCGATGTACAAGCGCATGTCTGCGTTCCAAGGAGATATGATTTTCCAAGCTCCACGGAGGTTCCTCCTGAGCCAGCGCTCTTCCAAGCAGAACGCCTGGACGTTCAGTACGTCTGCTGATGATCAACACTTGTAGTGGCATAGCTGACGCGCACATGGACCGATAGTCAACGAGCGCGGGCGTATCGGTGGTCTTGGGGTTGTGCGTGACCTTTGACGTTGATCTATTGAGTCGTTGATGGTTGATATATGTACGGTACAGGCTCACGGAACCGACTTTGGCGCTACGCTGTTGGGAGCGGACGACTTCGCGGACTACATCATACAGTTCACCGCGACCCAGAATCCGAATGGCGCCTCGAACCGGACTATCCCTTGGCCAAAGTACGACACACTGCAGCGAAAGGCGCTGCATATCGTCGATGAAGGGCTGGAGATCGGAAACGATACGCTGCGCTCGGCGGCTATGGATGTATTGACTGCTTTAAGTGTCGCATTCCCATTGTAAAGATGTTAACGCCTTGGATACACTCTGCAGATGTGGCGACGACGCATCTGCCCATGAGGTCGCGTGGAGCTTTTGATAGAACACTCCTCACCATAACATGAACGGGACATTTCGCTTTACAGTCTAGTTTGAACTCGTCTTTGGGCACTACAAGTGTGTGCTGCAGCCTGCAACCCTTCCGCACGCGAAAGCGTGATATTCATCGGGCAGAATGTGGGTCAGTTCGCTGCTCTATATGCCGTATGAGAACATAGCTAATGAACTTAGCTAATAAATCAACATGAACGGCTAGCGTTGCGGTGTTCACTGTGGGTCATAGTATGACTTTGCGTTTCTGGTCATCGCGCGATGACAGCCAATGCACTTGCCAACTCGGATTCGCGTGTCCCGTGAATCCGTCGCCTCGCCATGCACTGTCAACCTCTTTATGCGAACCGTCCACCTTCGAACGTTCATACCTCTCGCGTCTGCGTCCTCTGGGTTCTGGTGCACCAATGGGCGTACGTACGCCGTCGCCAATGGTTTGCACCCACCTCAAGCCGTTGACTGCCGTTCCAGGTGCGAAGAGTATATAACTGCCCCGGCGAACATCTCCACTCGCTCGATCGAGCTCACTCCCGCTTCCTATCACCCATTCCTCCATGTCGATCTCGATGTTTGCCCGCCTCGCCATCTTCATCCAGCTTGCCGCTACCTTCGGGAGTGCCGTGGTCTCTTCAGCAGTCCTCAATGGCCCCCCTGCCGCTCCCAGCGTCACTATCGACAAGGCAACAGTTCTCGGGACGACAAACGGCTCCGTGACGAGCTACATTGGTATTCCCTACGCCCAACCGCCGTGCGTCGCCTCGCCATTCCTCCATGATATCCGTATTCTCAATGTGTCGTAGGATTGGGGACCTGCGCCTGCGCCTCCCCGTGCTGCTCGAGTCGTATAACGGAACGATCAACGCGACACAGCCCGCCGCGAAGCAGTGCCCACAACTTCAGAGCGCCGCCGGTGCAGAGCTCCCACCAGAGATCGAGGAGGACGTGCTCGCGTACTCGACGACCATACTTCCAGTCGTTGACGTTCCAGAAGACGAAGATTGTATGTCATCGCTCATTTCGTTCAGAGAGCGAACGATTCTGACTGGACATTGGTAGGCCTTACCATCAACGTCCAAGTTCCGTCTGGAACGAAGCCTGGGGAGGACAAGCTTCCCGTCCTGGTGGTGCGTTCATACTCAGCGTATAAACCCAGCATTAAACACTCACTCACTCATGGTATGATGTAGTTCATATTCGGCGGTGAGCCCGATGCTAGCGTGTGATAGATTGAGGATTCTGACCGTAAACTACCTTTTGCGATAGGCGGCTTCACTGTCGGGTCTACAGCATGGTGAGATGGTCTATTCCGTTTGAACATGCGGGAACCAAGCCTGACTGTCGTATCTTTGGCCAGGTTTCCCGGGCAGGACTTCGTTCAGCATTCCGTCGACATGAACCAGCCGGTCGTGTTTGTGGCGATGAATTATCGGTAAGAACAACGGCTTCGGGCTTCCGTACTCATGCAGTTGTCCTGACTCGTCTGGTCCGTAGACTTAACGGTAAGACGTTCCTACGGCGGCTTGTCAATGGTGCTCAACTCAGATCTGCACACGCAGCGCTCGGCTTCCTGGGTGGCAAGGAGATCAAGGACGCAGGTGTCGGGAACCTCGGCCTCCATGACCGTGAGTGCATGCCAACACAAAGCACCCCAACAGTGCACCCCCTGACATGGACGTGATCAGAACGCGCCGCCCTCCGCTGGGTGAACAAGTACATCTCAGCCTTCGGCGGAGACCCCGACAAGGTCACCATGTAATAATTCCATCGATTCCTCTGTCTTTCCGCGTTTGATCGCTCACGCACTGCCGATCAGTTGGGGCCCAAGCGCAGGCTCGATGTCCGTCTCCTTCCAGATGCTGACGAACGGCGGGAACACGGAGGGCCTCTTCGGCGCCGGAGTCATGCACTCCGGCTCCCCTCTTCCGACCGGCGACACCGAGCTCCAGCAGTCAGCGTACGACTCGATCGTCGCGCAAGTCGGGTGTGCCAATTCGACGGACACTCTTCAGTGCCTTCGCGAGGCCCCTGGGGATGTGTTGCTATCTGCGGCTGGGACATTGCCTGGATCGTCTAGTTATATTGTGAGTGGATAACATTGCTGTGGAACGCGAGTGAGGTCACTGACCTCGGACACAACTGGGGTTGGGAATAGGGTGCTGCCGCTGTCATCCCCTGGCTCCCGCATGTCGATGGAGTGTTCTTGACCGATCATCCGCAGAAGCTTGTGCTGTCAGGTAGCGTTGCAAATGTACCATTCATTAGTGGTAAGTGAGGTGCATCGACTGTGTTTGAGTTTCACAGTTGACTCATCATACTTCTAGGCGATGTGTTGGACGAGGGTACCCTCTTCGCGACGCCGAGCTTCAACATCACGTACGTAGCCCCATAGACCGTCTAAAGGCCCATGTAACGGCTGAACGACGATTCGCAGAAACGACGAGGAGTTTGAGGCTTTCGTACATGATGAGTTCTTCCCGGACGTCCCGCAGGACGAGCTTGCGCCGTTGTTCACGCTGTACCCGAACGATCCGGCGCAAGGCTCACCCTTCGGGACTGGAGACGCCAACCAGCTTTCGCCACAGTACAAGCGGATGGCCGCCGTCCAGGGCGACATTCTCTTCCAAGCTCCGAGGCGGTTCTTCATAGACCACGTGTCCTCGAGGCAGCCCGTCTGGTCTTTCAGTACGTCCGCTTCTCTGCTTTCCTCACTGCCACTCACGAACTAAGCATACTTGCCTGTCTAGTCAGCGAACGCGGTCCCTTCCAGGGTCTCGGCTACGTGAGTCTGCATGCTAAGCTGCGTCCGTCGAACGATTCTGAGACACTTACTGCGCACTTGCAGCCCCACGGGAGCGAATTCAACGGCGTCTTCTTTGGCCCCGGGAACGACCTCGCGGACTACATCATCCAGTTCGCGGCCACGCTTGACCCGAATGGCGGGTCGAACCGGACGATCAACTGGCCCCGGTACAACAACAACTCGCGCGAGGTGCTTACTGTGCTTGACGGAGATGTACCTCTGAAGATCGGGAACGACTCCGACCGGCGCTCTCAGACGGACAAGCTGGCGGAGCTTACCTTCAAGTATCCCTTGTGATGGGTTGGGGCTTAAGACAGTTATGTGCATCGGTGGGCTGTGTTGCTACTTCGGAGACCAGACAGGCATCTCGGACTGTGGCTGGAACTTTCATTCAGCAGTATCCTACACCCTACGTGTTGATAGTAACGGTCGACAACTAATAAGATAGTGACGAATTTGCGCCCAAGGTGACTTGCGCCCATAGAGCCCGCCTACCGACTCAAGCCGTCCTCGATCGTCCACGCCGAGGATAATGTATCCAGAACTCCATATTCCATGTGATTTCGAGTATTCTGAAGCGTTTACATAGAGTTGCGCCAGGCACGAGGTGTCGTAAAGGAAGCCTGCTTCATGTTGGAGATCGCAGCAGGTCCGTCTGTCGGGCAGCAGCATCATGAACGCGATCCGTCGTCCGGCTTCACGACAGCGACAGTTTGCGTCGATACACGCCTGAGTCTGAGGAAGGGGGCCAGGGTGCTCCGGGCTGACGTCTAGACTCTAGTACGAGGACCAAGTAGAGAGATTGACTGTTCACAAGCGGCAACAAGGTCCGACAAAGATCCTCAAGAAATTACCATGTGGCCCATTGCGCGCGATCCGTGGCCACTGGCCGGACTTCAATCTGATGAGCAGTACTCAGAGCACGCTCATTACCTTTTCAACGAGCTTGTGCGTTCGCATGAGATGTTGCTTAGCGCCGCTCGCCCGGACGTGCACGAGAAGTCACCTTGGTGATTGCCTTTGTATGTTTGCATGTGATGAGACCGGATGTGATGAGACCGGTTAAGAGTGTCGTCGCATGGTAAATGTCAAACGATGATGTGGCCGAGGGCATGGAGGTCAAAGACAAACATCGCGAAAGCGCCGTCCGGCGCTTTGTGGCCTTCACACGCCTGTCAGCTAAAGTAAGTAGACCTTTGTTCGTCCTTGGACAGTTCCTTTTGTGCGGGTCTGTTTGACTTCTGTGGACTTTGTAGAGCTCGCGGATAGGCCAGCTCGAGCTTTGTATCTCCTGGAATAAGTGCTTCGATCCTTTGTCATAGCGACCAGCGTGAATCCCGCCAAGCTCCGACTCGGTACCATTGTTCTCCCGGAGAACGAAGTTACGAACCACGCGAACCGTTCATATTTATATCAAGCTCCCGCCTGCGTCGCCGTCCTCACACCCCTCACGTCGTCGTTTGGCCTCACGGTTCACTTCCCCTTCACGTTTCTCGTGGCTCGAGCAGTGCTCCGATCCCCGTACCCTCGTTGCTTTACTGTCTTTTCTGAGGCTCGACGCTCTC
>WJSG01018133.1:0-15229 GCA_016618145.1 Sanghuangporus lonicericola | reverse complement strand
TATAGGTCCTGGAGTAAGTATGGGCATGCATGCTCGACGTGTGGTATGGCGGTAGAGTCTTGTTTCATCCAGTGCGAGGCACGTCGTGACATAAGTACATCGCACGATCTTCAGGATATCATGACAACAAGCTAGACGTCACAGTGTACGTATACATCAGAACAAACTTCTATCCTCGCTTCTTCCGTCCAACCGCTCTCTCCGCTGCGCACCGCCGTCGTCCGTGATCCCAAAGGCAAGACGTAGAGATGTGGGAGGGCGGCGTCAGGCGTTGGCGTATTTCTCGGTCCACTCGCGGCTGACGCGCTGTGCGTCCTTCTCGTTCTCCTTGTAGTGCTTCGCGACGTCGGTCGCGAGGGGATCGTCCGGGTTGGGCGCGCTGAGGAGGGCTTGAATGGAGAGCAGGACGGTGCGGATTTGGAGGGCGGGGGACCATTTGTCTGCAATGGACGGGGTGAGTTCGTGGTCAGAGGATCGGGGAGCGCCATCGAAGGTGGGTTGCGGTAGCTGCAGCAAGAGAGTATATGGAGGAGTGGACGGCGCGGGTGGCGAGATGGTGCTGCGGGATAAACACGGGAGACGCACCTTTGAGGATGTCTAGACAGATACGGCCGAGCTTGTCTGCACGGGTAATGCGTGAGTTGCGCAGTGGGGAGTGGAGGAGAGGAGAGGCTCACCGATGTTGGGGTGGTAGATCTTTGTGAGGAACCGCACCTTTGGCGGGCTCATGGGGTATTCTTCTGGCAGAAAGAGCTCCAGTCGGAAGACACCATCTGGGTGCCAGCACAGACAAGAGTGAGGATGGCGAAAACATAACCAGTCGCAAGGAGACCATGAAAGGACACGCACTCTGGAAAGGACTGCCATCGGGACCCTGTATCGTGACATCGAAGTAGCGCAGGTTGTCGTCATGGGGCGCGGCGGTGATCCCTGGCGCAGGATCTGCGACAAGACGTTCGGTCTCCTGCGGGGTGCGAGGCCGGCCAGGAGAAAGACAAGGAGGATAACAGGCTCAGCGAAGCTGGTCGCGTGGGGGTTACGAGGATGGCGCACCTTGATGATTCGCTACGATGCGACAACACATGCGGGTTTCGGTGAGCAGAGGCATTTCCTGGAGATAACCATCGCGAGAGGTACCTTGGGGAGAGACATGGCGGCGGCGAGGGCAGTGGCGGTAGTCGTTGGAAGAGTTAGAGAACGACCTCTGCTCGTCTGCCGCGAAGCCGTCCCGCATTCCTCCACAAAAGGCAACCTCTGCTTGCTGATTACGCCCCGGCCCGGCTCATGCCGCCACGCGTCCCGCCTCGCGTCGCGTTCTTCGCGTTGAACCACCAGCTCCTCCTCGGCGGAGATCATCCGTACTCGTGCGTGTGTGTTTCCAAAGCTAAGAACATCAGAACAACAGCTCACACGTATTCGGTCAGCCACGCAGCCACCATGCCAGAGGACGCCACCATGCAAGTACGCCTCTCTCTGCTTTCCACGGACGCTCGGTGTACATCAGAACGCGTCGCTGACTATCCGGATAACAGGCTTCCGACAGTGAGCAGTGGGTCCGCCTTACGAGCGCCGATGGGTACGACTACCTGGTCAGGAAGAAGGTCGCACTCTGCAGCGGCACCCTGAGAAACATGCTCAGTTCAGAAAGTAGGCGTTCAGGCCCACCCAGCACCGTGAAGTGAGCTGACTTTGCGTACACCAGGCAGCTTCTCTGAAGCCCTCTCGAACACTGCCCCTATGAACGAGCGGTAAGCATCGGAGCTCTGAACCCCCGACTCGTACCCCGCATACGAATGTCCGAGTCTGTGGCTCTGACCCGGCTGACTCGCATTGTTCGTAANGTACGAGCACGCGAAGAAGAACGAGGAGATTCCAGACTTCCAGGAACGCGTGTACCCTGAGATCTCCTTGGAGTTGTAGGTGGCCGAACCCCTGGGCTCCGTGGAGACCGCTGACCTCGTTGTCTTTGTCGCAGGCTGGTCGCCGCGGACTATTATGACGGTACGCTGCCGCGTTGCAGCGGTGAAGCACGATAGCTGACATACTTTGAAACAGCATGACACCCCACAGATGAGAGATGAGAGCCTCATACTCCGCGGCTCGGTGACATAAGTCCCTTGAGCGAGCAAGATTGCTCTTGGTGACTTGCGCTGAATACCGTATTAGTCCTATCATTGATTCCTATTCCTATAAGCCATAGCCCCTCCGGGCAAACCTGGTCACGGACTTGGACTCCAAGTTTTGCTTTCTAAGTCACGCTAAACAGCGGGTGAATGGAGAGATGGCAAGCGGCCAACTCGGGCGGGCTTTCGCCCGCCCTCACTAGGCCGCTACTTCGTGGTTTTGCAATCGTATGAGTCTTCGACTCCAATTCGGATGCACGCGCAACGCATACCGGACGGGAGGCGGACCATAGAAATTTGACAAGATCTCCAGGATCTAGTGTCGGGACCGAGGTCACCCCCTTCCAACGGTCGCCTGCGAACACTCAGCGGGGCCGCACAATGCAGCCACGCGCGTGCGAGGAGCCCACCCTTTCAGTACATATGCTCACGATCGTGGAATCTACATACCTATCCTGTCCACCTGAAACACCAAAGCATGCTCTCCCACCCCGAAAGACTTTGCATATACTGAGGCTAAGACCTGTTCACTTCTCGTGACCAGGAATGACATGGTTTGTTCACCGAGAACTGGCGTGCCTGAAGCACTGCCAAACCCGCTCAGCTACCGTTCCTTGTTAGCAAACCAGGATCATGCATATGCGATAGAGCAAGTGTAGAGTACTCGACTGTTCCGAGCAACCGACCCTGCGAGCAAGTGCTCTGAGGAAACGGTGCCGAGCAGTCTCCTTGATTAAGTATACAATTTCGATAGTTTGTCCTGCTGTCCTTCGCTACTCAATCCAACCACTCCTTCCCCTCGCCCTTGAACTTCTTCAGCTCCGCCTTCCACGGCTCCCACGACCGCCCATACTTGCGCACCAGCCCGCGCAGCTCCGCCTCCTGCGCCCTCAAGTTCCACGGCTGCTCGCCCCCATACACGTCCGTGAACATCTCCTTCAGCTCAGGGCGCTGCTGCTCCTCTGCCCGCTTATACGCGGCGTGCACCTCGGCCTTAACGCGCGCCTTGAGCGCCTCGTCCTCGTCCTTGGACCACCACCCGCGCGCCTCGAGGAAGAGCCGGAAGCGCACGAGGGGGTTGTCGAGCCGCTTGCGCTCCTCGACCTCCTTGCGCGGGCGGTACGCGAACGAGTCGTCCGAGGTCGAGTGGTGGCCGACGCGGTAGGTCACGCTCTCGACAAGTACTGCCCGGCCTTCCTCGATGCAGCGGCGGCGGGCCTCCTTGACGGCGGAGTACACCGCGAGCACGTCGTTGCCGTCGACACGGATGGTGTGCACGCCGTACCCTGCGCCGCGCGCGGCGATGCCGTCGCCGTAGTATTGCTCGCTCGAGGGCGTCGAGATCGCGAATCCATTGTTGCGCGCGATGAACAACGTCGGCGAGGGGATCGTCGAAGCTTCGGGCACGCATGAGGTTAGCGCACGAAATAGGTGTATCAATGGGACGTACCTAAGAGCATCCCGGCATGGAAATCGCCCTCGGATGCTGCGCCGTCTCCGAAGTAGGTCACCGCACAGTTCTTGCCCCTCCGTGACGGGTCGCGCTTCAGTGCAAAGCCTACGCCTGCTGCTTGCGGGATCTGCGTCGCTAATGGCGATGAGATCGTATGGAAGTGGAGCTCCTTCGAGCCGTAGTGCTGGGGCGGACATTCAGTAAGAAAACGTGCACACCAACTCGCGACATACCGCTGGCATCTGCTTGCCCTTTGTACAGGTATCGAGGCTGGTCCCGTAGCATTGATTAATCAGGCCGTCGACGCCGAACCCGCGGTAGAGCAGGACCCCAGATTCGCGGTACTGGGCTAAGGGGTGGGTTCGAGACGCGTTTATAATCAGATCCCTGCGGAAATGTGCTTACCCAGCACTCTTTTGTATGTGTTCGTTGAGTCGTCGAGATGCGAACGCAGGGGAACACTCACTCATCATCAGGAGCGAGAGCCGCGGCGGAGCCTATAACAGTGGCCTCCTCCCCGTACTACCCAGATGCAGGTGAGAAGGTGTCCATTTGGGGTGTGGTGGAAGCCGACATGGGCACTCACAGCGGTAATCTGTGCGTGCGTGAGCGGGGTGCCTGTGGATCAAGAGCTCGTGACTTACGTAGAAGGATATTCGACCTTGACGTTGGAGATTGTAAAGCACATCGTCAAGGATGGGCAGTTGCGCCATGTGCTCATATCTATACATGACGACTGCACTCAGTGGATATTCGCAGCGCGGGAGTGTCAGTAGCGGTCACTCACATGTTACGCGCAAAGTCTCTGTCCATCTGTGGGAATGACGCGACTGTGTTAGCTTGATTGTATCCAACCCATTGCAACAGACATAGGCAATCGTTCCGACGCAAGAATGACGCGTGCGAGTGACACACTTGCTGAACGTCCTCTTGACCGTCCCGCACCCTCCAGAGGACATTTCACAAGGTATACGGCGGTGGAGCGACATAGAAGTGGTATTACATACCTCGGGAACTTCAGCACCCTCCAGGGGTTGCCCCGCACCATCGATGACCCTGTAAGTCGGGATCTGCTTGCCGGCCTCCATGACGGAGTTGAAGAAGTGCATCTTCGGGGTAATAGGCGACTGCGACGAGGGCAGATTGCCATGAGAGTGCTCCGGGAGCACTGGGGAGACCGAGGCGACACCCCTGCATGCGCGGGGGACGGTGAAGCGACGCAGAGTCGGGGGGAGACGCGTCGGACGGAACATGGTGGACAAGAGCAAGAGCAGCTGAGTGCGGGGAGACGCCGATGCGGGGGTGGCTGAGCGCGCCACGTGCAGGCGTCGGCGCGGTCTGCAATCGGCGTGCGCGTCGAGCTCAGCCCCCTTCTCGTCTTGCTCGCTGTCTCTA
Source organism: Sanghuangporus lonicericola (assembly GCA_016618145.1). NCBI lineage: Eukaryota > Fungi > Basidiomycota > Agaricomycetes > Hymenochaetales > Hymenochaetaceae > Sanghuangporus > Sanghuangporus lonicericola. Next base: position 10,258 of record WJSG01018133.1, on the reverse strand, counting down.
GTAACCTCTTGCTGCAAAACCATACGCGCTACTACAGCGGACTGCATGGACCGTGACCCCCTCTCGTCCGACTCCGAACGCGACACACCAGACTCTCGTCCGTCAAAACGCGCTCGTCGTTCGTCCCCGCAAGCACCGCAAGCCTCTTCCTCTAACCAGACGTATACGGAACACCAAATGTCCAACGGACACGCCCCCGGACAGGGAGATGGAGATGCGCACGCAAGCACGAACTCCGACGCGGGTTCCGACGCGTTGCCACTGCTATCGCCGTCCATAATCGGCGTCGAGCCCCTCGACGAGTTCATCCGCGAAGTTGCAGACTTCATTCACTATCATATCAGCCAACGACCACAGGACACAGGGGGAGTCATTGAGGTGGAGGCCAAGATTGGTGTGCTGAGGGAGCGCGCGGGCGGACAGAGGCTGCAGCTACCAGTCTTGGTTGAGTCAAGTGCGTATCTCAGCTTTCGTACTCCTCCGTCTGGCATTGACGGTGCAGCTCCCTACGCGTAATGTCCAGTTATCGCGCCGAATATGATGGACCTCCGCTTTGAGTCGAACATGTCCGCAGTACGTCCCTAACCACCCCGGACTCGGCCGATCTTGCACCAGGGCATAGGCGGAGATAGCGGTGCGGAGTTGACGCAGTATACATATCGACTGCCGGTCTGCCGCATAAGACCCAAGTCACGCCTATCCGCACCTCTATGGCTACCTGTCCTCCGGTGCATAATCCGGTTCCGTCTGGGGTGTGCCTACGCGCCCTTACTCACCTGCTCACCATTCTCATCCGCAGAGACAACACCAGCACTTCAACATCCTGCTCAACAAGCTCAAACTGGAGAAGCCCGAGATGAATATCAACTACGAGCACCTGCACCTCATCGACAACTTCTACGCGCCCGAGAGCGGGCGCGGCGAGAAGCTTCGCGTCACGCGCGACGAGAAGACTGGCGAGGTACGCGCGTGCATGCGCAAGATCCGCCTGGGGAATCTCGACATCTTCTGTCCGAAACGCTCGGTCGACTGGCGGATCAGTGTGAACATGGAAATACCAGGTGCGTTCGGAGTTCTTGCGAGCCCCAGAACTATACCACTGCATTTCATTTTGTCGCGCTCGTGTTCCCCCATTCATGCTTCACCATACGATGCTGACAATGTATGGCTCCTTGTTACCCGCACTGCAGTTCCCCCGCCGTTAGGGTCGCCGACCCACTCCCGCAAAAAGGACCGGCTGAGCTACACGCATCAAGAGTTCGCGATTGACCTCACCCAGGTCACCGCCACCTCCGGCCCCAACTCAAAAGTGCGTTGTTGCGCGTTCCCTTATTTCCCGCTCACGCTGATGCCTGTATGCAGCCGGAGATCCTGCACGAGCTCGAGGTCGAGCTGCGGCACTCGGACTACCTGCTGATGACCGCGGCGAAGCGTGGGCTGCCCGAGTACAGCGTCGCGGAGCAGAACGCGTTCGACGAGCTCGTGCATGCGTTTGTGAACAATGCCCGCATACTGTGCCGGAATGCGAACCCTGCGACTACGGGCGACGGTCGCTAGTATTGCCTCGGTCATTTCTCCCCGGGACCCTGTCCTCCGGACGTGGCTCGGAATGCAACCCTCTCACTCTCGTGATCCTCGCCCCCGTTGGAGTGGACGTGGCGTACCCGAGCAGCTTGGAGCTTGGAGCTTGGAGTCTTGGATATTGGAACGCGGAGTCAATGCTCGTTACAGAGTTCAATGGGAACGGTTGCGTCGCGGAGCAGCAAGGATCCCGTTTTTGGAAGGCTAAAGAGCGTCTGGAATCGTGCATGGCGGCAACCTTGTCAGGAAGGACGGGAGCGTTACGGCCGATGGACAGACGTACGTCTCGGCTTGAGACAGTCCGCATGCACACATAGGCGTACTTACCTTCGCAATTCCAATTCCCGCGACCGGGAGACTTTTGTATCGTCACTGTCACCGTGAGCATGGTAACTGCGTTTGTGCACAGGCTAACAGGCTGTAAGAAGAGTAGCGGTGCGTGCGCGGAGAGCAATCAGCCTGTCATTATAGACTTCACATGTCCCTGGATCTCTCTGCGTTATCGTTGTCCAGCTTGTTGCCTGCTCTCTCGCCAAGAATCCAGAAGGGAAATCGGAGATTGTGAGATCGATGTTACAAACAACGGTGAGTTGGATGACGTCCCCGGGGCACACCATGCGTAGTAATACAGTTCAGGGTTCTCGCCTGTGAGGAACGTCACATATGGGAGTTGATCGGCATTCTCTCTCCCTGTACCATGACCTATCAGCATTGCGGACCACGACACAAGCATCGCTGGGAGACTACTCATCCCACTTCTCCCGCAGGAGCCTGCGTGCCCGTTTCTCGCACTTCCCTTCCTCAGGAGGGTGGAGAGGAATCTCCTCCTTGGGCATACCGAGGTAGCCCTCCTCGAACCACTTGGCCTGCGTCACCATGACGAAGCGTAGAGGCTCGCCGATCTCCCCATGTGCGGTGAAGCGGAGGCTCTTTCGCCGGACGAGGTCTGCGATGGCGATTTGCACCGTTCATGTAAAGAGAGGGGTCGGGAGGGCGTGTCTTCGGGTAGGCTCTTCAGGCGTAGATACCACCGCCACATCACCTCGGCGGGAACTCTAGGCCAGCGACCACGACCGGGCGAGGGATGCGAATTTGCTTCTCCGGTGGTTCGTCCGTGGAGGGTAGTACCTGCATGTCAGGAGTTACGATTGTATTGTCAGCGGCGCCCATGGGTGAAGGTGGCATGGCAAACGCGAAGTCTTCGGCGTTGACTCAATGCATATGGTCGCGGTGAAAGTGAGAGTAAAGCGAGAGGGGTTGTGGCGTACTGACTGGGACTTGCCGGCAGTCGCTCGAGGACCTCTTAGACCGCCGCATTTCCCTCCAGTCATCCCAGCTGCTCAGCCACGGAGAAACATCTACATATTACGGATAGCTCTGTAGTACAAGCCCCTTGACGATGCAGATCGAGCACAACACACTCACCGTACAGACGGGAGGCATGAGGGAGTGCATAGTATGTTGAGTTCACGTTCACGATTGAGGTCGGAGATAGTATTCATTGGGCATCTAGTCTGCTATGTGATTCACGGTGTCAACTGATACCGGCGAGACATGAAGATAACACATCGAACATTTCGAGTCAAACGAACCCGCTTGAGCGCTGGCACGCCCAGAGCAGACAGATCGCAGAGAGGCAGACAATGGGATGCGAGGATAATATACAACAGAGCTATCGACAGCGAAGAAAACATCCGTAAAACAGGTGGAATAACGCACATGGCTCAATGAAGTGATGCATCTTCACCAACAAGGAGCGTCCTGAAAGGAAGTTCAGCGGCCCCCCGAACCTCTGAGAAGTAGTGAGTACATGAGCATGGATTCCAACACACCAGCGTGGTACTCACTGCATTTCTTAAGGAATACGCGGGCACGCTCCTCGCATTTCCCCTCCTGGTAGAGCGGGATCTGTTCCTCCGGCATGCCCCGATATCCTTCGTAGAACCACTTGGACTGAGTGACCAGGAGATACTCAATAGGGTCATCAATTTCCTCCCCGAGTACTGTGAAGCGGAAACCGTAGCGTCTGACGAAGTCTCCAAGCTCAAGGACGGCTACAAGGCATCGACCGGGGTCCACTGGTGTCTTGATGTCTTTTTTCTTGATACGGAGCCACAACCGCCACATCTCTTCCTCTGGCAGCTCAATTCCAGCCACGACAATGGGACGAGGAGCGCGGAATTCGGCGTCCTGTGGGGTGGTGGTCGTAGCAGAGAACGTGGTCGGCCCGGGCGACATGATGGACCAAAGATGAACCTAGTACTTATCACGCCGAGCCTACAATAGTCAGTCAAGTACGAAGCATTCGGAGAACTCGCACCTTGTCGTGACTTGAGCCCGTTGAAGAGTGGCGAGTCGTGGTGGTTGAAAGACGCTCGAGGCTCAGTACTTACTGAGTAACTCGAAGTGAACATGATTACATAATCAGTCAGTCCAAAGAGGATTCCAAAGATCAGGCAACGTCTGCACCGTCATAAAGAATGTCAGTTGTCGTTGATGTGCACTGGCATTGCCAAAAGACGTTGCCCGCCCCGAATGTCTGGACGAAGACTAAGTGCACTGGTGCAGTATCTACCAAGTACTACTTATACTGTCCGCACTGTCCGTTGACTCCTTGGTGGGCATGCCTGATAGTCTGCTAGGGAAAATAAGGTGTCCACCCATACCGGCGGGATAACACATCGAATATTTCGAGTCGAACATCCCGATTGAGCGCTGGCACGCCCGGTGCACATGGATCACATAGAGGAAGACGACGAGATGCGACTCGCGCGAATAGTATACAACAGAGCTATCGACAGCGAGGAAAACATCCGGAAAAGACCGCGGAAAGGTGGGGCAACGCACAGGGCTCAATAAAGTGATGGATCTTCACCAACGAGGAGCGTCTTGAAAGGGAGTTCAGCGGCCCCTCGAACCTCTGCAAAGTAGTGAGTACGCTACATGGGCACGGAGGCAAGCACATCCAAATGATACTCACTGAATTTCTGAAGATATGCGCGGGCGCGTTCCTCGCATTTCCCCGGCTGGTAGAGCGGGATTTGTTCTTCCGGCATGCCCAGATATCCTTCGTGGAACGACTTGGACTGAGTGACGAGTATGTAGCGGAGAGGTTCAGAGCCTTCCCTGTGGACTGTGAAGCGAAAGCCGTAGCGTCGTACGAATTTTCCTATGTCGAGAACCGCCAGTAGACGTAATCCTCGGTCCACTGGAGTCTTCATGTCGAATTTCTTGAAGCGGAGCCATAACAGCCACATCTCCTGCTCGGGGAGTTCAATTCCAGCCACAACGATGGGACGAGGAATACGGATTTCTTTAATGGGCCGCGGGGGAGCCGGGTCGGGTTATACGACTGCGTGAAGACGGCTACGCTGCCCTCTAAGGTCTGGGGCATAACGGAGACAGCTTAATGAGAAGAGATTCAGCAGGTGGCACGACTTGGGGTATAGACCTTGGTAGAGATATGAGTCAACAGTGGGGTGGTTCCAGGTGGCAGGGCCCAGCTGAACGTCTTTGTTATCCCTTAGCGCCGCAGTGCGTCCGCAACCATCATCATGACCCTCTGGGCCTCTGCTCTTCGTCTACATACTGACTCGGATTTGTTTGGATCATTGTGAGTGAATTGCTACTGAAGGATCCCGTCGAGATTGACAGCCTTTATCGTTCTCGCCGCCCCGCATTAGCACTCGGCAGTCCGTCTATCTAGAGTTGCCGTAGCTCTCGTTGACTACTCGTTCGTCTGCGGCGGGGTCATGAAAGTCCTCGGAAATTCGGGTATTTTGGGTGACTCGAATGCGCTTTGATACCATGGTTGTCCGGGAGCTGATGAGCCTCGGTCAGGTCAGGTCGCACTGGGCTATGCGGAATAGAAAGCCTTCTCACATATGTCATCACAGAGTATGTCCCTGCTTCCGTCAGAGAATAGAGGGTGCAACGCAAACTCGTCAACGGGAGTCCCTTTGGCCCAGCTCCATCCCACGGGATCCAAGGAGACCTCGCGGCGCTGCTCGCAAACCGATTGCTCCAAAATTTCGTCGGGGGCTTTCGAGCATCTCAGGCTGCGAGTCCTCTGGAGTCTGTAATGTGCTAACTCACATCGTAGACTGGTACCAGGCATACAGCAATGCCTCGCGGATGATTCTTGCAATCACCTACGGGCTCAACGGCGACTGGGGCAGACAACCATGCATATCCTGTTCGTCCTTTGTTTTAGAGCATAGACGCAGTCGTCGGAGCAGTCAGAATAAGTACCCACCATCGGTCACCGCTCTCACCTCCCCGTACGTCAATCCAATGTACAATGAGACGTTGCGTAAATATCCCGCGCTGCCCCTTGGTAAGTGGAGAGTTTCACTGACTAGGTCATTGTACATACAAATCTCATAGTCCTCACCACGGCTCGACTAGGGATCTCCTGATCGGCAACTCAGCACGACGTCTGCGATGCATCACCTAAAAGCGTCATACTCAGCGTCTGGTGAGCTGCCATTTTGATCTTACGTCCGATGCGGGGCTGCCGCTGTCGAGCACTGTGGTGTGCGGCCGAGGCCGATCTGTGTTTTGGCTTCGCTTGGCGGTGAGGACGGGAGAACACATCGAGTAGATGGCTACTGACTCCTCCTTGTTCATCATCATAACGACAACGACGCCGTGTGCAATATCTTTGACAACGCGGATAGAGCACCTCATGTCGAACTTGTGAGGTATGTGACTCTAGACATTCTTTCACGTCACATCGCGAAGCTCAACTCTTATACATCACTCCGCATTCATCTGCATGAGGTGCTCAGGTCGCCTTACGAGCGTCTCAGGTACATTGAGCGAGGAGTACAGTGGGAATCCAACAGCAATGACCCGTGTACCTCGTGTATCCGTAGGAAACCCTCAATTGGATGGTCATTCGGGTCGGGGGACCGCTCAACAGGAATCACGTCGGTGATATCAGGAGATGACCGGCTATGCCATAGATAACAAAAACCGTATATAGAACACCGCAGACAACTGAGTACTTCGCGGACTTCAAACCATGGTGCGTGCGCCATTCGACTCGTCTGACATTACTTGCAATTCATCAGGGCCTTCTGATAGCACAACGGAAGCGAGTACTTAATGCGGACTGAGCGGTGAGTGCTGCCTCCCACACCATACCGAATCGAGAAGTCCCTGACCCTTCGAGCGCGCGATGGTGAACAGAATCCACCACCGGAAGCTCCGGGCTGTACCAACATGGACATCTACAAGGTACCGGATCTCAACGCGAACCGCCTGCCCAAATTGAAGAGGCGAAGCGCACCCGGTCTCCTGGGGGCGACCGGTCATCGGACAGCGGGCGTTGCTTTCGTGAAGTGCTGAGTACCCGCGCATCGGCAATTGTGTTCCGCGAGAGCTTTTACATATAGAATTGGCGATGGTCAGGGAAGGCTACTCGTCCTTGGGCATCTGCCAGCGGCGACAGTACCGGCCTGTGAGAATATATAGGAACCTCCTTCATTCTCCGGGTGTATAGTACTGAACCATCTCCCTTCATGGCGGCTCCGCACATTGGAATCGACGCTGTCGCTGGCACTGCGCACGCGGGAGGTACATACATATTCCGAGTAAGTGCCGACAGCTCGTGCACACCATCGTCACTGTGTTTTAACGACGTCTTGCATGCTACAGCCTGCTTCCAGTGCGAAGGACGAGTCAGACAGGTGAGCACTAGCTATTGGGAAGCATACATGCCTCGCACTGAGCGCTCCCAGACTCGACCGACTACATGCAGCGTTCACAGATTTCCTCGGTAACAGGCTTTCGTTCGCCAACTTCGATGGCCCTCCTCCCGCATCTATTCTTGAGATAGGGTGAGGTCTTTGTCATGTCCCCTTGCGCGTCGCTTACTATATATGTCCCTGTATATAGCGCAGGATCAGGAGCATGGTTTGTGCGGACGAGATGACTGTCCATGCCAAATGCTCACCGTCTTGTGTAGGACTGCAGACGCCGCAGGGCGGTTCCCAGCTGCTCGAGTCGTCGCAGTTGATATCAACCCACTTCCTCCCCGGTACTATCTCCTCCACTGTTGTACGACTATTCTTGGATATTGACGTGAAACTCAGACCCTTCCCCAGAAACGTAGAGTTCTGTCAGGCTGATATCTCGCAAGGTCTCCCCTTCGAGAGCAGCAGCTTCGACGTCGTTCATGCTCGTTTAGTCATGATGCACGTATGTGACATTTCAGTGACTCGCCCAAACTTCACGCTAACAACAACACGCAGGTACCCCAGCCGGAGCAGATCCTTGAGCGCGCCATAGATCTCGTGAAGCCGGGAGGGTGGCTTATCGTGGAGGACCCGGACGACGAGCAGATGCTGGATGGCGGTGGCCCACTCGGTCCGGGGATGGATACCCTTCTACAAGGCTGGTTCCGCGTCTTCCGATCTCGGGGGTTGGAGCCGTGTATTGGCCGGTACCTCGAGGAGATTCTCGAGAGATCTGACGCGTTCTCGGAGATCAATGTCAAGAAAGTGACAATACCTATATCTGAAAAATCCGAAGGTGACGTATCTACCTCTGAATACGCCTCCTTGGCACATGCTGAAGTGCCCTCAGATGATCACTTGAACAAGTTCGGGAAGGCTTGGCGAACGAATATGATCTATACCGGGCACGATATGCCACGGCGTTTCGCGCAACAAGGGATGACGCAGGAAGTCGCCAGTGCGTACCTCGAGGAGTTACAGGATCCTGCTCGATGCCTTACTACGGACATGTACTTCGTCTGGGCGAAGAAGAAGCAGGCGAGATGAGAAGTACTACTGTGTAATTACTGTAACCCGAGAATGGAAAACGCATATTTGCGACTACATCATGCTTGTGGAAGGTCATCGCATGACGCGCAGCATGGCGAGTCTAGGCGAGACCAAACGACAAGGGATATATGTTCGTTCGACAAAACACGAAACCTACAATTCTAAACAACCTACACTGTCAATCTGATGGATGCATGGACGTGGAACAAGGTGCGTTCATTCGCATCGAAGAATGCATGACTACGCGGAAACACGCCCAGGACTCACTTGGATGTGACCGTGTCAGCGACTCATTGTGTTACGAGTGAGCGGTGGTCGTGGCGTGGAGGTGATACTGTCGGGTTGACGCTTGGTCACGTTGTGAAAATCGCAGACGAGGGGATAGCAAGGGCTCGGGCGGATGGGCCACGGAGGATGTTGGGCGGCCACTCGGCCACTCGAACCATCTGCGAGCATGCGGTGGCAACTTCGCGAAGTCGATGGGAGCAACATGGGCGGAGTATGTGCGCTCGGATTGCGGTAGCAGACGAGGTCCGAGGCGAACGAGACGGAATAATCATGACAGGAGCGTCCACAGGCGTCCACAGCGCCGGACAGCGCCGGGCGAACCGGGGTGGTCGGGGGCGATGTTTGGGGTGTCCGAGGTCTGGAGCGCCCATGCGGTTACTTGAGTCCTAGGCGAACGTCAAGGTTGTTGTGCGCCGTGGACTCCGAGTCGCACACATCTCTTCCCATGGCAAGAGGTTCAGCTCTTCTGCCCATGCTCGCCGCAAACTTCGCAGCCTCCGGCAATTCCGAGTCGATGTGGGTGCGTGTGATACACACGCGCCCAGTGTCCGCATTGGAATCCCCAACAATTCCGGGTCGGACATCGACACGGCTTGCATACAGCGCTCGCAGCTCGGGGGTCCCATCCCCTCCACAAGGAGACCTGCCTGCTTCCACCCTCGCCAGCTCCCCTAGTGGTCCTTAGCAGCCAAGGCTGGTATCCTCTCCGCTGCTCTTGCTCACAGTTCTTATACGCTTTTCCAGGTCTGCTGCAAGCCGATTGAAGTCTCGCTCTTGGAGCTAGTTTGGCCTCAGTCGCTCTCGCTAGTCCTGCGACAACTTCAACGTGTCCCAGCACGTCGTTTTTCAGCATCGCCAGCTCGGCAAGAGTGGCATCCGCGTACCCGTTCCCGTCCCCATCGTGAGTATTCCTACCTGGTTTCAGATGACATTCGTGCTCACTGACGCACGACGCGCTTTGTAATATGAAGGCATATGGAGGTATGACTGTCGGCGACCTTCAATGGTTGGTACGTCCTTTGTCTGCTCCCCTAGCTCAATGCACCTTGCTTGGCTCACCATCCGCGTGACACAGCCATGGGTTTTACCCGAGGACAAAGTGCATCCTGTGGCATCAGTCCGACCTTCAGCACTTCGTACTCGATTTGTCTGCGTCCAGACTCTTCCGATCCTGAAGGCAGCGTTGGATCTCGGCAATAACACCCTCGACACTGCTAACATGTACTCCAACGGCGACTCAGAGAAGATCATCGGCTCCTTTCTGAAGACGGTGAGTGTCTCGCACAGGCACTCCTATCTCTCAAGTTCGCGCTCATGTCCATCGTGAAGGTCTTCTTCCTCGTCTCGCCCACCACGTCCGACAACGATATCTTTGCCCCGCACCTTATGAACTCGAGAGACTACATCAACCACAACGGGATGTCGACCATCGCACTGCTCAACCAGGTCGATGCGTCTCTCAAGCGCCTGGGAACGACTCTCATCGACATTCTCCAGATCCATACGGTTGATCCCACCGTTCCCTTCGAAGAGACGACGAAGGCCCTTCATGACCTCGTCCAGAGCGGCAAGGTGCGCTGCCGTGGGGCGTCGAACTT
>WJSG01018104.1:0-23346 GCA_016618145.1 Sanghuangporus lonicericola | reverse complement strand
GTAAGACGCGTCTTACAGACGGTCGCGCGCCCACCGCGAACGGGCCTCCTCTTGCAACCTTGTCATTGCTCAAGGCACATACTCACTCGCTCATGCAGTGCGACACTCGCACGCAGAAATTGGCCAGCAAATTGCTGCGACGTGACGGGTACAGACTTGGTATGGCCAGGTGCGCAGGTTTCTGTAAGACACGCAGAGTGCCGCGCGCCGCACACGAACAGCCCGGCTCTTGCAACCTTGTCGTTGCTGAAGCTGCAGACCCATATGCACTCCCTCATACCCTCATATCAGGAAGCATCTCGCGCCTCTCTCCCATTCGTTCCAATTCACCCGCCATTATATCTAAACCCATGTTATCCAGTCTCTGCTCCTCTCCCCTTCACCATGCCTTCGCAGTCTCGCATCTTCCACCCCCTGGTTTGTTGATACCGTGCAGCACCATGGATATTCAAATGCTCTTCCGCAGTAGTAACGAGGACGGTTGTACATCATATCATACTACCTTTACGACGTCGTTTCAATCAACGTCACCACCGGCACTGATCCCTCCAGCCCCGGCACCACCACCCGGTGGGAGTGATCGAAGCTGAACAGCATCCGCGACTCATAAGCAGCCCATGCCCTCTCGTGCTTCCCCCGCCCTCTTCGCACCCGTCCTTCCCGGATGGCCGCTTCCACCTCTCCCAGCGATATGCCTGTGTAGTATGAAATCGCCGCATAAGTGAAGTAGACTCGCCCTGCTCCCTGGCAGGTCTGCGGATAGTGAGTCTGCATCCCGCGCACCGGCTGAACTCCTTGCAGCCTATCTGCCAGCTCCCCGCACAAAGCTCCATCCGCCCCATCCAGCAGTTCGCGGCTCTCATCGCCAGCCTCATGCACGCGCTCGTTGCAGAAATCCATTGCTGTACCTTGCGGGGCGTCGGGACTCCGGTTGAGGTACCCGTCCTCATCGAAGCCACAGGCTGCCAGACATTCCTGCAGCAGCTTCGCGAACACCGGTGCCTGCTCTGCGTGTCCGTCGAAAACCGCCGTCATCGGGTCTAACCACCGCTCGAGTTCGGCGCGCAAGCATCGACGCCGTAGCGTCAATGAGCTCGCCACTAATCGGAGGTCACTGCACGCGTCCGCGGGCCATTGTATGGGTACGATCTGCCCAGCTCGATCAAACGTCGGTCACCCGCGGTGAATTCAATCTTGCTTACCTCCCGCGGAGTGATTCGCTTTTCGGTCATCTGCAAGCATGATTTGAGTGTCATAGTTCGACGGTGTTGCAGGCGTGTCTTGAGCAACTCCACGTCGAACCGCTCCCCGTCTTCATCCGGCTCCAGCCAGAGTATCGAAGTGTCCACTTGCCAAGACACTCGTCCATTCGGTGTCACGTCCACTACTTCGGCCGGGAAACCCCGCCAGCGGCATCCTTCCACGATTGGCGTTGAGAAAACGAGTATCATCCACTCGCCGAGGTGGTATGTCCTGCGCCCCAGTCAGCCTCTGCTCCTCGTACGTACACACACCCGTGAGATCTTCCAACTCACCTGCCCCCATGCGTCCGCGTCCTGCTAATCCCGCCGCTGCCCGTGGTGCTCGGGACAACCTCTGTGATCGGCCGTTGTTTAGTCAATGACTCATCCTGCATCACTCCCCTCCTGAACAAACTCACCGACTTCTTCCCCTCTCGACTTTCGTCCACTCTTCCTCCGGGTGTCTGTCGTCCACGTTGGATCCGGGCTTGGTAGGCCTGCCCCGCTGAGTCGGGCAGAACGACGCGTCGCACTAATTTCCCCTCGCTGAGACACAGAACGCCCCCGCTTGGCAGTCGACACGGATTCGATGTCGTTGCACCCGGTGGCGTGGTCGTCGTTGTATTGCCCCTGTGCCTCGCCAGTCGTGCTGCTTAGTCTCACAGACCGCCGCACGACATTCCCAGGCGCGCTAATGCGGCGACTTCGTTGTCGCCCTCGCGAGATCACAGCCCCCGAGGCAGATGTGACTTCTGCTCCCTCTTGGGGTTGGCCAGACTCCATGACCGCGAGAGTTCCTTTCGGGCATTCCAACGCGACACCGCCCTCCAACACCGCCCCTCCACATCCCTTCTCGACGCCGGGCGGGTTAGGCTGTTCGCCAGCAGCCTCCGATGCGCGTGCTGAGGTAACCTGGCCGGTGCACGCTGTAACCGCCTGTGATTGTTGTCAGTGGGAGAACGCCACGATTAACGGACGCAGACGTCCTACCGCTTCGTGATGCACCACCGTTCGTGTCGAAGCTCGTTCCGGGACGATCATACCCGTGTGCTCCATTCCCTCAGCTGGCGTACCTGCTGATACCATTTGATGCGCGCTCTCGTCTCTGTCCGCATCCGTCGCCACAGCACTCGCCCGCGGTGACACGGGAATGGGCAGGTCGCTCACGAGTCGCCGCAGTAAGGCTTCCGTGTACACCTCAGCCTGATCCGACGAGAAACTCAACGTGGGATCCGAGGGGGATCTACCGGCAAACATCTCCACCATGAAGCGCACGACATATATCGCGCAATGTTGAGTGCCGTTCCCTTGCTGAGGTACGTGCTTCTGTAGGGTTGTTTATGCCGTGTCATGGCTTCGACCTCCTCCTGCTAGTATGAGCACTCACGTGGTATTCATTGGGTTCCTGTTCAGCCCACCCGTCCTCTGTCATGTCACCCTCCCCGCACTGACCCCGAGTGTCAGCCAGTCTCAACGCGTCATCACTATGTGCATCTCACCTGGCCGTCTCCCAGGCCCTCGCCCCCTCGAGCACGACTGGTTCTCCAGTGTTCGTATTCGTGCTGTATCAACTTGTACACCCGCTAACGCATCTCCGTCAGTGGCTGGTGGAGCCTCAAGTAAGCGCGGTCTCGGTGCTCACCCGATACAAGGCACGCCCCCGCCCCCAGTCTCGTATACTATCGTATACCTCGATTCTTTTCAGCCTCATGTCAACGCACGCCAGAATCCAATGTTTGGAGGCTTCCCAAAAAGTTGGCAGCATGACCATATCGTAGTCAAATATGTTCTGACCGACCGGTGATCAGTGTCATCGCGACCCCACGCCGTTCGCCGAGACGGCACATACCTCAGTGAACCATCGACCGCGCTTATGACTCCCAGGGGGGGCGAGGCTCTTGTCTCCTCGTACCCCGCCGGCCTTCGGTATGTGGTACGTGATTTGCGCAGATGCAACATAGATCTTGCTCGGATCCAGGCGCGAGCACGTTGGCTCGGCTCCGAAGGATAGGTCCCACCGCCGTGCTTTCAGATCCTCGACCACACCATAAAGCAATCCATCAAAGAGGTACTTGCTCACTCCCTCGAGCGCAGCTGCAGTTCTGACCGTCCATTTCTGGAATCGCGCCGGACCCGTTTCCCACCACGAGTCCTCCGGTTCTCGCAGCAAGGCTGCCAGCTTAACCTCCGCCACTGCGTCGTCAAGGATCCCCGGCATTACCAGTGTAAGATTGTTTGCGGGTATGTTCCGCGTCGTAGGCACGCCGATATCAGCGGAGGTTGCCCCTGGATGCGCACTGTGGTTGCCTGCAAGGGCGACAGACGGCGTGGTTCCCTGTTGCGTTTCCGGCCGCTGGGCGAACTGAAGATATCGTTAGCCAGGAAGATATCGTTAGCCAGTCATCTCGGGGGCTCCAGTCGGTACTCACATAAGGCGGCATAGAGTCCCAATCCACGAGCGGGCTGAAGACCTCGAATGACTCTCTGACCACTTCTTTCTCCAGGCCTCCTTCGTCTGATACGTACGATACCCATAGATGCTCTAAGAGCTCCTTCAATGCCTCCACCGGCATTTCGGAGACAGCCGGCTGTAGGATATCGAAGTCGAGCACGAGTGCCCACGCAAACAGAATGGCCCAGAAACCACAGGAGTATGAGTCTTGCTGCATTGCTGTGGACATTGACGTCTCTGTGTGCTGGGCCATCGCGAGCACGGGGTCTATGGTCTGTCATATCATCAGCGAAGTCTTCTTCCCAGATGCGGCCGCACACTTACCAAGTCGACGGCATACGCAATGATATCATTGGGCAGACTTCCCTGTATGGTCCTCGCGATGACGTGTTGCCCGTCCAAATCCGTCGCGGCGGTCTCGGGACCCATGGAGTTCCACGAAGTCACCGTCCGCGGCCCCGTGGTCAGGTTGTGATGGTGCACAGTCCAGTGGTGTCTCTCGTGGTGCAGGAACACGAGGTGCTTCACGATGCCATCCACGCGCGTCTCAGCCAGCTCTGCGAACTTGCCATGCTTGCGTTCTCGCAGCTACTTGTCAGCAGATCCGTGGGGCATCTTGTTAACGTACAGATACGTTTCGGTCAAAGCACGCACACTTACCTCCGCGACCATGGTGCGCGAGCCTAACTGCATCGACGCCATGGCATCGGCTAGAGGCTGCGCGGGCGATGTCCACAGCATCAGTCCCGTGGAAACAGCCAGAGCAGAGCGGTTCAGCAGGTCTACGAAGTGCCAGACCTCGTCTAGTCGGAGTTCGTACTCCGGGTCGGCCCATCTCTCAAAGTCGAGCGCGGCCATGGTGCACTCCTCCGGCATGAAAGGGTTTGATGACTGTTCCAACGCCGTTTCGTTGTCGATGGTCCTTGCATCGTGCTGACGCTGTGCGAGCATTCGCGCCGCTCGCCGCACTTCTGGGTCGTCTGGCATCAGACTGTTTGCTGCGAGCCTCTTCGTCTTCGGCCGCCCGGGAACTCTCGAGAAACGCAGCGGTTGGATGCGGCCGGATTCGTTTGGCGTGGGCGAGCCGGGGCTGCCCTGCAAGATGGCCAACTTGGCGTTTCGATGTGCGTGTTTATGTGTCGGAGTGCGATGAGGTTGCATGGGCACGATGTTTTTGGGGCGACCCGGTGTCGTTGATTTGTCTGGCATTGGCGTCTCAGCGTGTCAGAAGTGGCATGTGCGGTGTTCACTCACGATGTGAGGCAGGAATATTCAAGGTAGCCCGCATCGCGGCGCTGCGAGCCGCCTGCTTCTCGGCGTCCTCTTGCTGTTCGATACGCCGATAGATTCCGTCCAACTCCTTGTCCTGACGCTCGTCCGTGGCCATTCTGCGCTGCCGGGGCAGACCTCTCATTTTCTTTGTCTGCTTCGTAGGTACGAGACGGAATTGCTCGGACGTCACCTCCACCGCTGTAACGAATAGTAGTCGTGATGTCAGTTCCATATTGCCTCGGTAAGCACCTTGCACCCCGCCTGCACGCACCTTTCCACCGGGTGGCCCGCCCGTTCGCCACGAATAGTTCTACCGCTTTCAGGTGCACACATTGTTTGCCTGTCTGCCGGTATGCGTTGCAAGGACAATTCACTGGGTTCAGGCATACCTGAGTGTAGATCGTGGCTGGCTCATCCTTGGTGCTGTCGCGCAATTGCTATCAGCATAGCGGTGACCTGATTCACTCGACAAACTCACGCGGTCGAGACTACTCTGTAAGTCCGCCCGTCTACATTCGGCTGCACGAGGTCCCCATCCCAGATCTGGTGTGCTCGCTGGTTGGTCTCGATTATAATTCGATTCGCCAAACGATCTTCAGGCTTCCAGACTCGATAGAAAGGCAGAAAGTCAAATAGGATGATGATGGCCAGGCGATCGATCCTGCAGTCGGAAAGGGTTAGTGATGTGCGCATTCACCTCGGTGATTGGGGATGTCGCACCTCTTGTTGTCACGGTTGTCCAAGAAAACAGCGTCGAACGTCCGGAACGCCCGCTCAATCCAGTTATTGGTGTTCCAGGTCCCGTCTCGAGTCTGATCAGGCGGGAGGCCTATATCTGTGAACACGGCTATACGCCCGATACGCTCATGGTCAGAGCACTCTCTCACGCCCAGCCGTTAGCTGACGCACGGATCCACTCAGCGGTAAACCAGTTGTCTTCAAAGTATGCGTAGAAGAACTCGTACAGCTGTTGCGCGCGCGCTGGGTCCAGGGGTTTGGCGCGTCGCCGCGGTTTCGCCGGTTTCGCCTTGCCCGCGGTCTCAGCCTGTCCAGCCAGAATAAGCGTCCCGGCTAGGTGAGGCAATCTCGGTCTATCCGCACCTGTTCTTCTTCTTCTTCATACTGCCCGAACACTGCTTCCCGCACTGCGTCGAAGAATGTGGCCTTCGTTTGTTCCCAGTCATTCCAAGACCTGACCCGCTGCAGTTGTCGAAACGCATGGATGATCATATACTTCATCTCCAAGGGCACGCGCATGGGAGCACCTCGCTGCCCTTTGTCTCCCTCGACGCGCGATATGGCCTGCACCGCGTGGAACTGGCAGAGCCTGATGCATGCCCCTACGAACACTGGAGGCGCAGGTCATCAGCTTTCATACTTCCTTCTCTCGTACGAACTCTCGCATCGACTCGCCTTGCTGGATAGCATGTAGCTCGGCGAGAGTCTTGTCAATCATGAAGTGTGATATGCGTATCTCCCCGAGTACAATCCGAGCGGCCTCCGCGCGTATCAAGTTCTCTTCGGACGGCGTTCGAGCGGCAATGGGAGCGTTGTCTGCGAGACCCGGTGAATCAGCGCATGGCTACTACAATGTGGCGCACCCTAACACGCACCTTCAATGATAGCCCGGGCACGCTTTCGGATGCGCTCGGTCGCAGCCTGCAGGAACTCGACTATGGTCTCCGTACGTATATTGGCAGAGAGGAGCACCATCCCTGTACCCCACCCCATGCACGTCAACGCTATGTGGATTGCCGGGCACCAAGGCAGAGCTCACCTGGAACTGCGTGTCCACGTTCATCCACCGTAACAATGAACGTCACCGCGGCCCGATTCTCATTCTTGTTCCTCCAGCTGGCATCCATTGCCCAGCCGCGCTTCGGTCCGTGCAGTATCAGACTGTCCAGGGAGAAATCATCCGTCAGAGCCACCGTGAACTCAGACAACGTCTCCGGGCGGTCGAAATCATGCGGTGTGTAGCTGCGCAACCGTGTTCAGTTTCTCTGGTCGCGCGCTCTAGAAACAAGGAGCGACCCACAAGAACAATCGCTCCCCATCCATCTGCGCCATCAGATGAATTGCCATGAACGGATGTTGATCCAGACGTTCCCGGTGACGGGACTGCTTCATCATCCGGGCTATCTGGATGCCTACGATGCGGCGATGAGGTGGAGTGGTGTACAGCTCGCGCACCCCAGCGCTGACTCTGGACAGATATTGAACAGGGTTCTCCCAGGCTTGCATGATCTCTGCATAAATGTCAGCGCCGCTGAGGGAGAACCGGTATACGAAAGGCACTGACCCTTCTTGACCATCGAGACCTTCGTGCCGTGCAAGCAAATCCGCTCCATGATATGCAATCTCACACGTCTCGAGTGCATCAGGAACTTCAGCTGGCCGCCTTGGGCCTCCGGATGCTGGCCCCGCATCCAGATGTGCGCCACAGTGAGGTCTGACGCCGTTACCTCCACCTACGAGGCGCCGGCCTTCGTCAGCTCGCTGCATCCACGAAATTGACGACTCAGACTCACTCGTAGTTTCACGTCTTTGGAACACTGCTTCCACCGCTTGCGAAATTCGACCTCCACAATCCCGGCATCCTTCTCCTGCCCCAGCGCAACATCAGCGTCTTCCTCCGCATCCGAGACCTCCTCCTCGTCCGTTCCGTCGTCATCGCGGCGTGCCCGAGCGGCCTGTCGACGCACACACCCACTCGAACCCCCTCCAGGCGTATCGGTATTTCGCGCAGGGGACTTGAGGTCGCTGCGAGCGACGGTAGCGTCGGTAGGAGGTCGTACGGCACCCGCAGGGGTCTTGGGGTCGCTGCGAGGGACGTTGGCGGGGGTAGGAGGTGGTACGGCACCCTCAGTGGTCTTGGGGTCGCTGCGAGGGACGTTGGCGGGGGTAGGAGGTGGTACGGCACCCGCAGTGGTCTTGGGGTCGCTGCGAGGGACGTTGGCGGGGGTAGGAGGTGGTACGGCATTGGCAAGTGGTGTGATACCCTTGGCGATGTCGCTCCCAGCATGCTGTTCTTCCTCGGTTGCGACATCGTGGATCCCCGCGCAACTGTACTCCCAACGCGCGACCGGGCGGTCCATGGCAATCGCAGCTTGCGTCTCTTCGTCACTTAGGCCACTGTCTTTGTTCCAGCGAGCCGCAAACGATCGCGCGCGAACATCAACGGGTGAGTCACCGGGGTGGCCAAACCAGTCAACGTTGACAGCCGCGCACCGCCTGCTTTCGTGCGCCAGATAATCGTTGAACTAACAGCGCGATTGGAATTGGGTGCTAATGCGGACGATAACGCAGATGACTTACCTGGTCTTCAAACCAGCGGAACACCTCATGCGTGGGTACTGTCTTGACCTTCTCCCACCGCGCGTCCCGACAAGGGTCGTCAAGGAACATAGGTAAGGACTTGGGTTGTTTTTCAGGGCGCGCCTCGAGCACAAAGTTGGCGGCAAGGAGGTCCAGGCAGAGCACGTCGTACGCGGATAGTTCCTCCGTCTCGCTGGGCGTGGATGCGTCAGGTGCCGACGAGGACTTCTCCTCCAATGTGCCGCTCGTAGGGCCAGTGGGACTGGCCGCCGGGGCCTTTGCGCGAGGGGCGTCGGTGACGGCGTAAAGCCTGCGCGGGCGTCCTCGCTGCCTCTTCGACAACCCGTGAACAGGCTTGCCTCTGTTACCGGCCATCACTGGTCGTGCGAGCAAGGGCTAGAAGAGATCTGACGACCAGCAGCTCGAAGAAGAAGAGGTATCCGTGGGCAGCAGGGGAGTACGAATCCGAGCTCGGTGAGGATCGGGTGGCGAGGAGGGGGGAAGGACGAAGGGATAGAGACACGGGGACGCGGAGTGGGCGAGGTTTGCGGTGAGGATAGTTCAAAGGAGAATGGCAAGTTCGCTTGTGTTTTTCCGGGCCTACACAAGGGCGACTGTGGCTTGCCTTCACTGCGAACCGAACCAAGGTTCACTGGCATCATCGGGATGACACGTGCTGTCTCATGTTGCCCTGCACTTGTGGCAGGGGTCCTCGAGCGGTTTCGCAAACCAACCGGGACGATATTGTGGATGCCCGTCGAACATGTCACTCCGATCGCAGGTCATCATGACGGGAGTTGTATTGTACCTGGGCACAGACGTGAGCGCGGTCGCGCAACCACCAAGCGTATTGCCAGCCTTAAGTTGCTCACACTCACCTAGTACTCCTCCGACCTCCATGAACCACATGAGACCGATAGGTATGGTGGTCGCGTCGTGAATGGGGCAGACAGTTCCCCGAATGGGCGCCTCGAGATCTCGATGCAGCCATGAGGTTGGCAATCACGATCGCGAACTGTCACGCGTGACATGCGCCCCGCCCTGGAGCCACTCAAACTACTTATTCGCCCGGTCACTGCTTCTCTCTACGCCCCGCAGTAGCCCCAACTCTCCGCCAACCTGTGTAGCTACCGTGCACAACACCCTCGGGGACGGCTTGGTGGGCCTAACATGACAGTATGCAACCCCAGGGGACCCATACACCCGGATCAGCGCAGATCAGCACAGCTCGCTTGTAACATTGCCGGCATGTATGTCCAAGCTCTTCAGGAACACACGGTGCGTAATCTATTCCGGAATGTCGCGGCGCGGCCGGTGAACTACGGATATATGCCATTGCAGTGCGAGAGCCCTGCGAGAGCCTTGCACATATTGCTGTGCGGCCGAACTTGTCTCTCTTGGGCCTCCGAACGCATCTCAGCGTGGGTGTGTTGGGCTCTCGAAGCCCCATCCGATGGCATCGCGGGATCGAGATCGAGAAGTCCGTGTGAGGTCTCACAATTAGACTTTGAGATGTTCATTGATGCGAGTGATCTCATATCGCCAATCTCTCGAAGTGGCTCTATGGCCGCCCTTCCCGCCCCTCCTCCACCACCAGTTATACATACTCGCCTTGCTATCGCATTAGTGCTATGAACTACTCCTGCATGCCGGTTAACCTCTTGGTCAATCGCCGATGCATGCGAGTAGCAGCAGGGCTCTCATGCAGACGTCGTGTGGCGTGTCGTCTCTCGCATGCTAACCGAACCACTTTTAGCCGTAAGCGCGACATGAACCTTCAAACGAACCTCGGAACCCTGCACCCCCGCCCGCTGGGCCTCGTGCGTCCTCGTCGGCGACAGAAATCTGCTGGGTGGCTGTCAGTGCCTCGCAGACTGCGCGAAGTCGCATAATGCACTGGCTAGCGCACGGGCCACTCCCCGGACGCGCTATCGAATGGTAGCCCATCCACGGCTCGGTCAGCTCTGCGTACCTGTCACAGCTCCGAGACCCCGACGGCAACCCAGCCCGGAGGACGGACCGTGATCCAGCATTATCGGGGAAGATGAACCAGTGCGCTTCCACTGGTAGGAGTCAGCTCACCCGATCGTTGCGAGGCCCGCAAACCTCCCATCGCGGTCAACCCACAAATTTTGCCGTCTTGCTGCACCCCTCGCACATCGTCTTCCCGAGTGTCAGCCGGAGCCTGTTTCTAGGGAATCAGGACACCGTAAGTCCCTCGTGCACGCACGTACCCCGTGTGAGTCTAATTCTACCCGCTAGGATGACCTTGCGCCGGCCGGTACACCCGCTGGGGTGGACACCCGGTCGCCTTCGGGCACCACTAGGCTTGCCCTGGGAGCTCCTTCAGATGGTGTTCGAATATTTCGTCCTCCGATGTGGCATCAGCCGGCACCGCCTGCGCACCCTGCTCTGCGGCAACGCGCTCGACATGGTCCCGCTGCCCCATGTTGCGATCCGGCGTGACATGTTGCGTGCAGTCTGTCATGATTGGCAGGTGGCGGCCACCGCGAACTCGTCCTTGTGGCAAGATATCGAACTGGCCCCGCAAGTCAACGTTGAAGCCCTTGCAGAGGTGCTACTCCGCTCCGGGTCCCGTCCTCTCCGAATTCACTGCTACTATACGACGCCCGCGAAGTCTCGGAAGCCAGTCACAGCCGGCTCTGGTAACATGTCGCCTTGCATGGTGACTTCCAGCGCCGCACACCTCAGCGCGGCTATGAGGACGCTGCAGAACGCGCATCAGCGTTGGGAATCCCTCACCCTGTACACCAACCATCACCTCCTCGTCAACGTCTGCCTCGAAACCATGTTCTCAGACACCACACGGCGCGCCCACGTGAAGACTCTCCAGGTTGTGTTCACAGGCGCGCTCGATCTCAGCGGATCTCTGCCCCGCCACCTGCATCTTGCCCTGCCGGCCCCGATGCGGCTCGAGTGCATGGTGCCACTTACGTCGCTCGCGCTGTGTGCATGTCGCGTCGACTGGGCATTGCTGGCGGGGCTACTCGCAAGCTCGCTGCGATCACTCCAGTTGGCGCATATCCTCAACTTCCTCCCCGTCAGCGAGTTCTTCGATATCCTTGCTGCATCGTCGAACCTGCATGAGCTCCATGTCGCCGGGGTATTCATGAGGCTCGATGGGGATGTGCTCGCCGAACCCGTCGCCGAGGACAAGCGCGTTGTGTTGCCCGAATTACGTCGCTTATGTCTGGCGGCCTTGTATGTGTCGCATGCCTCCCATGTCCTTCGTACCCTTCATCTCCCTCGCCTCCACGAGCTCTGGCTCGATCTCCCCTGGCAGAAGACGTCTGTGCCACCATGCGACTTCCTCGATGTCGTCGCTCTTCTCCTAGAGTCCGAAGCGGCGGTCCCGCTCCGTTCAATACAAGTCCTCAGCATCCGAGCCCTTGGCTTTGGGTATCCCGCCGGCAAAGATCACATCATGCACACATTCTTCGCCACCTTGCGAGACATCACGCACATCTACCTCGATTTCAGTGGCCTCCAGGCCGTCGTGTGGCGTAGGCTCGTCGAGGCCTGCGCTGAGGGTCACTTGCATGCGCTGCGTACGTTGACGGTCTCGGGCCTGTCCGTGCTGGACGTCCAAGAGATGATCCTCATGCGTCGTCAGGCTGGACATGACGCTCTTCGCCTCTATATGCTCTTCCCCGAGGACGCGCGTGAACTGCGCGCCCCGCGCCAGTGGCTGGCCTGGGTCAAGCACAATACTTCGCTTTTTCGGGCAATCAACCTCGCTGAGGCGCACGAAGATCTCTATCCCTCTTTCTATTGACGACATACCTACCTAGTGTGTTTGCGGGCTCAGTCCATTTCCTGCCTAATGCCTGGTACCCATCATCTCAGTACTTTAAAACGCGACGCCGTGCCCGTTCTGCGCCCACACAACATGTTCCGTCTGCTCTATTTCCCGCCTTCCGTCGACGCTCGTCGGGCTACACTCATTCTTCAAACTAACTCGCCATAACTTCCCAATGCGACGCCGTGCACCTTCTGCGCCTGTCCAGCTTGCTCGCTCTCCTCTCTTTCGCCCCTTCCCTCAACGCTCCACTATACAATTGTCTTAAAATTTACCACGACGTCACCTCACCACACTCATGACCACCTCGCGATACGTACATATTGAACGCCTGTGGAATCTGCATAGCACACGTCGCGAATACATCCTTGCCCCTTCCGTTGGGTTTCTGTGCCGCGGAAGGAAATATTACACTCACCACCACGCGCAGCTTGCCCCGGCGAGCATTGTCTCTAGCGCACTTGGACACAGCTAAGGCCCCGGGCGGTATAAGCCGCAGAGTAATTGGCGCATTTAGGGACGAACATGAAGCACTGGATAGAGAGACCCGCCCGACGTGCTCAGCCATGTGTACTACCCGCGGAGGCCGGGGGCGGGGGCGGCGTATCCACCTCGGCAACGCTATGCTCGTGCAGCTGCTTGGAGATATGCGTTCGAGCCCCATCGGCCTGGTGATACAACGACATGAACTCGGACGCAACCCTCTGACTCGCATGCAACGAGTCTACCAACTGAGCCCGCTGCGCGCAACTCCGTCGCAGTTCCACTTCCATCGCCGAGACCTCCTCCGTGAATGCAGGCATCAGGGCTAACCCGGATAAGAATCGGAAGGTTGCCCTCAGCAACCGAGCAAGTTGTTCCAGCAAAACGACGTACCACGAGTCCACTCCGTCACCTCCTCACAAGCGTCATCCTTGAATACGACCAGGACTTCAACATTCGCGTCGGTGTCTACATGACCCTCGGTGAGCATGGCGATCTTCGAGTATGCGATGTGCAGCGTGTGCGTGCTGCAAAGGCAAATATGTAAGTGTGTCAAAATAGCTGCAGGAGGGAGATGCTTACTGCCCGCACGGCATGACCACCTTGTGCGCGCCCATGGTGGTACAGATGCCGAGGAGTGTCGTGGTTTGTGCAGGCGACGAGTGGCGAATGGCGACGGACAAGAATGCGGGGCCGAATTGAAGCGGAGGCTCAGGAAGTCGTCGGTTGACTTTTAAGTTTTTAGGTGATGAGGGTGCGCGACGAACGTACGTCGGCACTGTGCGAAAGATTCAGGGCCCGCGTGATAACCGAGGCGGGCCATATTTGCGTGTCTTTGGCCCCGGCGTCGACAACGCCTTGCATTGGTATCTCAGCCTGGTCCCGGTCTCGCGTCGCACCCGCCACAATCGTGCCAATACGGCGACCATGTCAGCGATTCCTGCAATCTGCGCCAGGAATCGGATTTTCGAGTGAGGACCGAACGTGATACTATCCTTCGAGGTGCTGACCAAAAGGTTATGAGGACTTAGCCTACCTGTGGAGATGGAGATTAGAATCTTCGACGAGTGCGACATGGCGATGTTGTTGGCGTGGAGGTCTGTTTGTCGCCGGTGAGTACATCGTTATGACTCCTGCCAACACCGCGTTGATAGGTTGGAGCAGGTACTACTCGCACGTGCAAGCCATCCTTGCCGCGCTGCTTCACGACATCCTGGGGGTATGGTTTCAAGACGTGACCGGCTTCCTCGCTGCGCTCCGCCGTTGCCGTGCACTGGTCTGCGGCCATGCTGCTCTAGCGTATGTCCTACGGGATAGCACTGTCCTCACGAACACGTTGGAAGTCTCGGTGCCTGCGGACAAGGAGGATGCGCTGCGAGAGCACCTCGTCCGCGTATGCGGATTCGTGTATTTCGCCGCGTCTGCACGGGGGGAAGGGGGATTCCTGGACGCGGTTATATCTCACCACTACTGGATCAGTGGAAATCACTTCCTCACCCTCCACTGCTCGCCGGACCGCAGCGCAATAACTCCGATCGCCCGCGAGCCCAACACGGCCCTAATGAACTTCGTCAGTCCAGTTGGGTTCGGTAGCGCGTACGCCGCCCTCACTCTTCAACGTATGGGGCTGAGCGTGAGCTGGCGCGTTTTGGGGGACGACGACCGGCGTCGTAACCTGCTCACAGTTGCCAAAGCCAACGTCCGGTTAGCTCAAGATCCGTGCGACCTCTTCCCTCCCTTGGTTCTCAGCCGGCTCCCCGGGCCCGCCCCTCTTCACCGACGATGCTTCGAGGGGTTGTTTGCCTGTCCGCGTCAAGGGAGATATTTTGGGGATGGAGGATCACTCGTGGATTTCTTCGACATCACGACCGTGGACCTCGCAACCCTGCGCCGCGAGCACCTTCCACCTTTCGGCACGACAACCGTGTGGAGATTGCCGGCGACCAGACCGGCATGCTACGGAAACTGCGCCCGAGGGGATGATCTGCTCCCAGGAGGCATCATGACGGCGCCCGCGGTCATCCCAGCAGTTCCGTTTCACTACGGCCCTCGTTTCGCAGGAATCCGGGGGATGTATTAGCTTGTATACGTGCGTCAACATATATACGTTGCAGACGCGAAAGGACCAGGTGTGCGACGTAGAGAATTGGAGGGTTAGAGTCATGCGCGAACCTCGACATGACGTCACCGGTTGGGCCATGAACGTGAAAATCTTCTTACCTTCCCTAGCAGTATATCCAACGCCTCGAGAGAGGGTGAGATGGTTAAGTGCGCAGCGGGAATCTCATATTGCAAGCGCGATAGATTGCTATTGGGAGATGATATATGGTAGAAGAAATGGTCAAGTTTGGAAGAACGCAGGATTGATCGTGACCTCCACCACGCGCGCCAGCCGAAAATTGCGTCGACGATTGTACAGTGTCCAGACTGATCCTCCCTCCGGCCACGCTCTCCCTGTGCTCCCTGCTGTCTTGCAAGTCGTGGTCTGCGCTGTACGGACGCGGGTGTGGTGACTGGCTGTAATCTCCTCAAATCTGGTGCGACCCTCGGCCTCTAGAGTGTCGAACCAAAGCATGTCGACTGGCCACAGGAAGCTATCCGGCACCTTGATGGGCGAGAGACTGAAGCACGGAGAAGGAGTGGATGTGAGAGATCGAGACCTCGGTGGTGTCACAGGTGCGTCCGCAAATTGTACTGAGCGCGGCAGAAAGCTAAGGCCGCCCGACATATGCAGGAGAAGTATCAGCGACCGCCCGAGCGGTAGCGAGTTCCTCCGGTACATATCTCAGGACGATGAAGGCTTTCCCGGCGTATGTATCCTCCATGCGACGTATCGAGGGACGCGGGGGGGCTGACGAAGAGCAGTTTACCACCAGATGTTGAGCACCTCATCGCGGACCACCTCGATATCAACACCGTTCTCGACTGGAGAACTGTGTGCCCTCGCTTTCGCGAGCAGGCCAATGCCGCGCTGCGTAACATGTTCCGACGCATCATCCGATACTACGTGCGCGATGCCAATGCCTTCGTGGAGATGTTGCGGCAGTTTGGGGCGATCGTGGCCGGGCAGTCAGCCCTAGCCTTCTTCCTCCGGGACGTGAACGTGCTCGGGACATACCTGTACGTCTGCTGCACCCACAACGTCTTCCAGGACCTCCTCGATGGCCTGCAAATGAAGTTCGCCCTGAAGATCGTGCCTGAGTGGCCTCGATTGCGTGGAGGCAAGTCATCCCTGCGGTACTTGCGTACTCCGAATGGCCGGTTTGTCGCGGTGGAGAAGTTCACCATGCATGCGTTCGAGGGCCTCGTTCGTTTGTCCAACACCGCCCTCATGAACTTCGTCGGCGCCGACGTTTTCGGTTGTGCATATCCCTGCCTGACGCTGAATCGTGAAGGGATGATATACGACTACTGGTCATCGTCGCTCGAGCAACGCATCTCGGCGATCACGCTCGTGGCCAACGGGTTCCAGTTTACACGCCTCCCATGGTCGCTCTTGCCGGGATACATCACGAAGAAGCACTGGGGTGTGCCGTCGTGCTTGGCGCCCTGGTACATGTGTGCTTGTCAGCCGCGATTCATGGGCGACGCAGGTTGTCTGTTTGATTCCTTTGACGGCGATGCTCCTGGAGAGGACCTCATGTTCATCAGGGATGAGCGAGGGAGAGGGCTCATGATGCGGGATAGAGGACGCTGGAGGTGGTACCACAGGAAGGAGGGTGACGGGGGTCTGATGGTGCACTGGTGGTGGCCGGGTCAATATGTGGGCTGTTATGGCAGCACTCAGATGCTCATGAACGTGCGCGAGTACTCGCGCGGACCGCAGCCAATGCCTCGACGTCGGGAGGAGGTACCGTGGAGGGGGCGAGGTGTCTATCCTGCAGGTACGTCCAACCCATCTTGCGACGCACAGGACGGTCCATGACGACCTATCGCACGACCAGGGAAACATCCGGCGGAAGCAAGGAAGGATGATAGCACGTGTCCGTAGACTGCAAGGCAGTCTGGGAGAGACATTGGGACACGAAGATGCATGGTACTTACATGTATCGTGATCATAAGTAGTTAGTATAAATCCACCCGAATGGCGTGCCGGCGAGAATCTGAAAGTCGCGCATCCTTTGACGAGTAGTCCGAACAACCTCGCGCGCTCGGTCTGAGCATTTCTACATGTAGAGGATATTGTAGGGGATAAGGAAGCGGGGGTTGGATGCCTGGCAAGTCGCCCGGGGCTGAAGCTGGCCCTCGTTGGTTGGCAGACGCGGCTGCGCGCCTCCTCCTTCGTCTTGACTGCGTTTTGCGCTGACCCGACCTGCAACGGCGACCAAACGACATGACGGCCATGAAGCCTTTTCCTCGGTGAGTACAGCTGGCGGCTCCATGTAGCATGGTCGTGGTGACGCCCCCTAGTATTCCTGCGGACGTGGAGCTCGCCATTGCCGACGGGCTCGACCTCTACACCCTCCTCGACTGGCGACTCGCATGTCCTCGATTCAAAGAACAAGCAAACATCGCCCTCCGGAACATGTTTCGCCAAATCCTCGGGTGTTTCGTGCGCGACCCGCACGGATTTATAGAAGTCTTGCGAAGGTACTCGGCGGTCGTCGCGGGGAGGGCTGCTCTGGCCTTCTTCCTGCGCGATTTGAGGGTGGTGGGGAGAGACATGTACGTGACCTGCAACGTGGCGGTCTTCGATGACTTCCTGGAGGAGCTTCAGTCCAGATGTGCCCTGCGGTTGCTGCCAGTTGGGGGGCCCGGAGCCGGGGTGAAGGGGGTCAAATACTTGGTCCGTTGTCTCCGCGCGCCGAATGGAACATCCGTCGTGGTGGAGGCAAGTGAGCACCCCTTCGTCCCGCTCGTATATTCCCCGACAACGGCCTTGGTGAACTTCGTGGGGGCGGATATCTTCGGTTCAGCCTACCCAAGCCTGACGATGAACCGGGAAGGGATCGCCTATCCGTTCCGGACGACGTTCCGTGACCAAAAGATCGCTACTCTCATGCTCCTTGCGAACAAATTCCGCTTTGCACAGAGCGCATGGGACTTGATCCCCGGTCTGCCTACCCCTCCAGCCCCCATCGGATGGTCATACTTCACGCGACGCTACTGCTTGGAGCCGTGGTACCTGTGCCCATGCCAACCCAGGTTCTTCGGAGACAGAGGGTGCCTAATCGATAGCTTCGACGGCTCGCCGCCCAGCGAAGAACTCATGTACATCAGGAGGGATGGCGACGGAGGCGTAATGGTTCAATGGTGGTGGCCGGGGTACTATGTGGGCTGTGAAGGTAGCACGCAGCCGTACAGGACCACGCGAGACTATCAGCGGGGTGCCCAGAAGCTACCTCGCGCCCGAGCAGAGGTGCCATGGCGAGGCCGAGGTATCTTTCCCCCAGGTGAGCAAATCCTGGCAGTGCGCAAGCGTATGCCGACACTGATCGAGCCTCTCGGGGCCCACAAGGGAAGTGGCCCGCAAGCGCATAGGGTGGCGTAGCGTGGTGGGGAAATCGCAAGACTGTGAAGAGGGGGTCCAGGGTGTCAGATAGTCGGTGACGTGTGGACGAGACTCATCCTGGAAAAATGAAGGGAGTGATGAGGAACAGCCACGATGGGTTTGCGGGTGTGTCCACGTGTCGCTGAGGGAACAGACTAGCATAAAGAGGAGTGAGAACACCGTGAATAGCAGCGGAAGCACTACTGACCGGCGGGCGGGCGATCGCTGTGTGGCCAGTGCCGCTGCGCTCGTTGGTGCCGCCGCCTTGTGCTTCCGCCGGAGCCACCACCCACCCGCCTTTGAGTCCGCCGCACCCACGCCCCAACCGCCCCTCTTGCTCATTCTGTGGTGGATCACCACCGATGCCCGCAATACTGCAATCGCTGCATATGCCCACCGAGGCCGAAGCCATGGGAGCCATACTACCAAAGCCCTCGGTGTTCGCGCCCGGGCTACTAGATATCGAGCTGCTACCTTGGCCCGACGGACATATGGCCTGGCCACATCGCGATTGAGTGGTGAGACACCACTGCAGCGTAGGCCGCAGGTGTTTGAGCGGCGGTCTGTGCGGGCGATACGGAGGATAGACTAGATGTGCTCCCGGCTGCCGGTAGTCGGGCGAGACAGTCCGTGGGACCGTGAGGAATATGCACCACGCGGCTCGTGAAGAAGCACGCTGGGCCAGAGGCATGGCGTGGATGCGGCGCATGTGCGAAGAACAGCACAAGCACAGAGAACTCACGGACGCCTGCGACGACGCCGTAGTCTCGTGGCAGTATGTCCCATGCGCTCTGATCGTGCCGTCGGGTGGGCAAGTGAGCCATCAGATCACAGCGGAGGACATACCCCCTGTGCTCGGCGACAGCCCACGACCACTGTGACGGGTCGATTGTATGTGGCAGGGCCTGAAGCCCCAGTCGTCGGTCCTCGAGCGGGTCGTAGGGATGGAGGTATTGGACTTGCGCGCGTGCGTTCATAGCCGGCGCGGCACTGGCATCGGTGATAGGAGGAGTGACCGTCAGTCAGTCACCGCGCTGGCTGATTAAAGGTGAGTGATTGCTATGTGCCCTGGGATGCAAGACGAAGTACTGACAGCAGTTGGGCGATCATTATGAAAGCGCGCATGAGCAGGCTGGTGTGTTGACTCGGCACGATAGGGATGAGCGGTAGCAGGCTGACGAGAGCGACGGGCGGGACAGAGGATCAAAATGAAGGAAATTGACATTTCTTCGGATGCAGTGGAATGAGAATGATTATGGGCAGATGGTAACAGCGGGTGAACTACATGACAGGCATAAGCAGCCTACGTACGTGGCAAAAGATCTACGGGTGCCAACGCCGGTGCACGAGCACTAAAACTTGCCAGCCGTATGCCGTCAAAGCATCAAAGGACGAGACCCAAAACCCACGTGTGTGACGAAGAGGGCCGTGCCGGATTGAATGAGGGAATTAGTGGAGTTATGGAATGGCATGGCATTGGTACAACGGGCTCACATAGGTGCCATGCCCTGGACATCGTGCGGGGCTGGCCGACGGGTGGAGCAGGGCAGGAAGGTAGACGGTGGGGTGGGCTGAGATGGCCTGCTAGACCCCGGGCGGTCTAGTGCCGCGCGCACGTCGGTGCGGGATGATGCATGAGGGAGGCGCATCCTTGCCTAAGCGAGAAACACGACCGTGAAGGTGCGTGCAGTGTCAAGGGACTGCTGTTGGAGGATGGGGTGAGTAGTCGAACGTTGCGAAAACTGACGAGTTCACGCACCGAGGGGAATCCAAGGCCCTACACGCCCGGGCGGCCTAGCCTATCGACCTCCACGTCAACGATGTAGAGCTCCTGAGGCTCCTATGTAGCCTCCAAAGTGACGCCACCAGCAGGCGTGGTGAGGGCGGGTCGGGGCTCGGTGTCGTTGGTGTTGTCATAGTGTCGGTGTCGCTGAGCCGTTGTGCAATGGCAAGCTGGATATACGACATACATGAGCAAGAGCGAATGCAGGTGCTTTGATGACAGAGAGTGGACGAGGCGGGGAGCCGCGAGAAATACTATCAGGGGAGGACGTTGACGTTGAGGAGGACGTTGAGGAGGAGGGAGGCGCATGAGGTAAGCAGTGGGAGCGCCGGAGGCACTGCCACGCAGGCGAGCGCTCGTGCGGGGCACATCGAGAGGGTGTGGAAAGAAGGCACTGGGCGTGCATGCTACACGAACGTGCTGATGGGAGTATTTTTCCTGGGATGGGGTGAGCTATAGCAATGTATCGAGAGTGTTTGGGAGAGGAGCGGTGGAGAACCAAAGGATAGAGAGGTGGGCCGGACAGATGGTCTACTGTACCATTTCGAATTGTTCGACCAGTCACGCATAACAGGCCCCCAATTTGGGCGAAAATTGGGCGCCTGTCACGCGTCACCAAGAGGCTGGTCGAAACCACCGGCCGGGCGCTAAGGTCTTCCGGGGGCGGCGCGCTGTCGCGCGCCCTAATTTTGGTAATTTTTGGTCGAATTTTGGCCAAATGTCACGGTCACCGGACCGTTGGTCGAATATGTCCGGCGAAATTCGCGTGTCACGCGTCACATGGCTGGTCGAACCATTCGAAATGGTACAGTATTTCGCGAGGACAGCAGCGCCACGCCGGCAGGACGCCCGTGTCGTTGACGCGGGACGAGATGGCCCCCCTGGCTGGAACTGATGGCTGGTAATGGGCGAACAGCGGTGGGGTGGCAGAAGGGCTGAATGGGCTATTGGCGCGGATACGAATGGGGGATTATACAGCGGGCCACGCATACGTGTTGCGAGGACGTATCAGCGATAGCGCGGAGGACATGTAACATATATCGCAAGGGCGGCATATCGTGGGTGGGCGGGGATAAATGCCGAGAGCAGCAGACAAAAGACCTGGGACTGAATGACGGAACACTTGTTATGCGACGGGCGGAAACGCTGATTGCGCCATGGCTACTGGGCGATGGCTAGAGGGCGTTTGAATTCTAACGCGACGGGCGGGCGGGTAGTGTAGCGTCGGACATAATTATGGTTGTATTTGACCAATGTATGGTGCGAGCTGACATATAGCCCTCTTGCGTATACGTATTCATAATTCGACGGCAGGGCACATCCTCAAGTCCTTTAGCTATGGGCACGTAATCAGAAACAATTACCGGACTGCGGGCACCCGGAAAACTACCCTGAGGTGATCTTCCAAGATGTGCCGTTGGCTGCAGTGTTCTCACAGGTTTCCTTGCAGACCCCGCCATGCGGCTGGCTCATCCCCCCAAGCACTATGGGACGTCTCATCTCGGTACAGATGATTATACTGACACCGCAGCTTTGAGTGTGTGACCGCTCAACGGATCTTCTGATATTCATAAACGATGCCTGTCCACGCTACGCTTGTGCAGGCGGAGCCATGCTGCAATCTACCGCGGGCTAGGTAAGTTACAGCGGCGAGCCTCCTGGATACGAAGCTCGAGCTGAGGAAAGGCGAGTACTTATCTTCGAACCGGGAATTGGACTGCATCAGCTGATGTTCAGCGTTTTGTTCGATGCTTCTCAGACCGGTGAGACGAAGTCGCCGGGCCACTACAACTCTTGACAATTATACCACCGAGGTCACACCATGATTTATATGTAGACGCAGAGCTGATGCGTGCTAGGTATGTTCTCCGATTGCGTAGCTCCACAAAAAGCAAAGCTGATGATGCATTGCACGAAAAATCCACCGGCGTTCCGCCAATCTGCAGTTCAATTGACGTAGCCAACGGCCTGGGAGACCGCCCCAAGTGCACAATCACGTCGGGAAGGAGATCGAGTCGTTCGAATGGCTGTCCTTGCCTGCCAGTGGACTTGCGGAGTTGGCTTAATTGCGACCGACAGACCGCGTTACGTGAACGTCCTATCATCGCATGGAACGAGCGGCCTAGTGAACCGGTACGCATTGTTCGTATGCGATTGAAAATGCGCAACAGTCGCACTCGGTGACTTACTGTTGACCCGGCCGGATCGCCTCGGCAGCACGGATTGCACCCTCTTCCACTGCCCCAGTACTGACCAAACGATCCTACTCAGTGACCACACCTTGTTCCTCGTACAGTCGTTCCACACGGGCCTAACCAGCAATGCCTTGCCAGACTTCCGACCGGAATGGATGTCGTCGGGCTAGTACGCCGCAGGTGGTAACCAACCACATGTGAGCGCCATGACGGGAGTCGGTCGAGCAATGTGAGTGCTATTTCCGTCATGAGTGCCGGTTATCGCGTCCCAACGGCAAGATGCAGGTTGTGAGCGTTAAGTCATCTCCCTGTCTGGCGCGCATGGTCGACTGGCGATGTCGCGACCTCGAGGGAACTGCACGTCTGGCTCGTAGCAGCCTTTATACAATTGCGCTGGCCCCAAGGCACGTCGTAATCCGTAATTGACGGAAGGCCACTGCTACTACCCAGACGAGGGGCCTACTACTGGCTGTGTCTGGCACGGAATATGTTATCATTCACTCGATGCCTGTGCATACCGCCGTACTTCTTGTGCGAGCCGCGGGCACGATATCCTGAGTGGCTCTCGGAGTCTGCATACCGAGTCCTTCCTGCGGTCAGCGCGTCTGACTAGGTGTGGATGGAGACTGTGGAACCACAGCCCCAGAGCAAGGTGGTTCAAGCAGAAAGATTTTTGGTGATATATAGAGGCAGGGAGGAGGTGGTAGACCGGCATATCTCCATTCACCCGATGTCTTTCCTAGTGGTCGTCGTACTCGCGATCCTCTGCTATGCTTACGTCCTTCGGAAGTTGCGAGTTTTTGCTCGCTCTCCACTGGACAACATCCGGGGCCCTCCACCCGCATCATGGGTCAAAGGTGTGCGCGTTGACTTCGCCGTCGCGCTCGCGGGACTGACAGCGCATCCTAGGACATATGAGCCAACTTCTCAACTTAAACGCTCACCAGTTCCGCAAGAAGTTGGAAGTGGAATACCCGGGTGTCGTCAAGTTGTCAGGATTATTTGGCGTACGTCCTGTCTGTCCTGTGGATTACTGCCTCGTTCTGACCACGATGCATCAGAAACCGAACCTGCTAGTGTCCGACCCTGTTGCATTGCACACTGTCTTGATCAAAGAGCATCACATCTTCGAGGAACCTGCGACTCACCTGGCGTGAGTGATAATACTCAGATAATATCAATTGGGGTCCTGATGCACTCGCTATGCTGCACAGTCCGAACCTTCTCATGTTCGGTCCTGGCCTCATTTCGATCGACGGTGAGGAGAGACATGCACGGGAAGCGTCGCTTT
>WJSG01018080.1:0-10558 GCA_016618145.1 Sanghuangporus lonicericola | reverse complement strand
CCTGTGTAGAACGCGAAGAGAGGCGGGTGGTGGGAGGGAGGAGGAGGGGAGCGATGGTCACCGCTGTCCCCGGAGGCGAATACTTATATAGCACAGCGCGGTAGACGGCGTCCCTGCTCTTCGCCGATGCTTCCTCTGATATGTAGCAATAAGATTTGACCGCCGTAAGTGGGCTTCTCGTGAAGAAGCTTCTCAAGCGTAAGCGCAGCCGATAGCTTTCAGCACGTCCGACCCGAACTCACGGGTTCCGGGTGCTGCTTCGCGCACCAGTTCGGTAAGTTGATCAAAGTAAGTATGCTGACCATGAGAGATCATGCGTCATGCAGAACTCTCGGTCGGACGGTAAATTTCCCGTCAGATAGCCACGCCGATGAAACAAGTATGCACGAAGAGATGACGAGCACGAGAGCAACGAGCGCTTTGGNACGAAGAGATGACGAGCACGAGAGCAACGAGCGCTTTGGTCAACGGCGGCGACAAAGGGATAGCGAAGCTGACTCGTATCAGAACAGAACCCACGGTGATATATGGCTGACGATGTTCTCATGGTCGCCAGAAGTCCCAAGCGGGCCTCGGATAGCGCACGTCCAAGACTTGCAGTGAGCGCAGAACGGAGATTCAGAAGACATCTTGGGCCAGCCCAAGGTTGACAGATGAATTGCGCCTCCGCAAGTATGTAGCAGAACGAGCATGCCAGTGACATTCTAGTGGCTCCGGAAGGTGTCATCAACGTTACTGATGGACGTATCACGATTTATCCAGGGTGCAAGAAGCGACCAACCATCACGCACTTACCCCACACTCGGCAGATCTTTGAGATCCCACATCCCGCTAGTGACCGTCCGTGGACCCGAGGTTCGCTTTACGTTCTCCTTAGCGGTTGTTCCTTGTGCTGCCCGCCGTCGCCCAGGCAGCCGTCTTGCCCAGTCGAATCGCGAGCCAGTCGAGGAATCGGGAAACACGGGGCCCAGGACGTCGAGGATGGTTGAAGTTCGACTTGTTGAGGCTTCCGCCACCGGCCACACGATATACAAATTGGGATCTTGATCCATCCAAAATCGAGCGTGGGCGTTGGTAAGAAAGTATGTAACAAGTGAATGTGCAGTGATCACCTGAGTTGCCGGTCCCTTGCGACCGCCTATCATACGAGCCGAAGACGATACAGTCCAGACTAAAGGAGGTGAAACAGCGAAGTAGGTATCGGCATCCAGGTTGCACTTTTAGTCCAGAGGCCAGCGTCGAGGGAACAGGGCGGAATCGTCTGCAGGGGTTATCGAGGCCGATCTCAACGACCGATTGTGAGCAGCACCGCGCTTAACGGTCAGAAGCACAGGCATGCGTTAACTTAGGCGAACGTCGCGAACCAACGAGAGGCGACAGATCTTCAGACCAGTGATGCGGAGGGGGCTTCGGAAGCAGCATGGACAGCTTCGTAATCACATACCGGTGAGAGTCCCGGACCCATTTACGGCAAACGGTGCTGCAGATGTGAGTTCGGAATCCGGATTACGCCTTGTCAATCTGGCGGGTGGCAGGGCTCAGCGGTCACGCACTGGACAGACGAGCACCGCGTGCAATTGCGAGATGCGCGCGAAACACGGGGATGTTCGTGCTGTTGATGCTTCCGCGTCAGTTCAGGTATACAGCGAAGGCATGAGCCTGAAGCATACGCACTTCTCCATTTGAGTTCGCGAATCAGAGATCAGTCAGGAGGTGCATGGAGCGCACGCCTCACCGGGGGCAATGGACGATGTATCTGCGTGAGACACGCTAGATACATTGTGGTCATTGGCCATATTTATCCAGCATGTTTCAGGGTGAACCAGGACCCGGGCATCTGCACTGGATGTTTGTCCAAAGTTTGCCTAAAGTAGGATCTATATAAGGAAATTATCATTGTCCAACTTTGCCTATTCTACGACCGGTCCGAGGCTAGACGCCCGTGAAACGCCCGCCTACTTTGTCCAGGAATCTTGCCTATTTCAGGCAGAATATCGCGCCTCCGAGCGTCTAAGTGCCGGTCAAGTTCAGTGGTTGGGCTATGTTTGCTTTCCACCACTCCACTTCGACAACTAGCCATGCAAACCCTTCCAGATAATCTAGTGCGACACATATCTAACATAGAGCTCGGTCGCGAAGAGCTCCAGCCGCTCTTACCCCATCAAACCGAGAAGATCGCCGGTTCCACACTCAATGGATACGCAGCCATCCTCCAACGCACCGCAGACGAGGCGGACAAGCGCGACTTCACGATCTTCTCGTCGTATATTCCTGCAATAGCCACCGGGGAGTACAAGGACGGCGGGTACCACGGAACTATTGAGGAAAACATCAAAGCAGCAGTAAGTTACTTCGTAACCACGATAGTCGGGAAGAGTTAAGTAACTTACCAGACAACAGTGCAAGGACGGCAGCGCAGACGACGCGCGCCGCCGGATGCGCTGGGCTTTTCCCCTTCACGGTGGTTGCCCGGAACACTGGGTGCTTGGTTGGGTCGACTTCACTGCGGGCGAGTATGGAATAGTCGACAGCATTCCTGAAATTCAATCGGTTAGATGGGCAATACCTGTAAGTTCGCGTCAGTGTTGTATTATACAGTAAATGGCTCTAACGTTGGCATAGCTCTTGCAAGCTGGGATCAACGTTATTCGCAAGAAGCTGGACATGCCGCCGCTGGAGTGGAAGGTACTCACGAAGAGAATCCAGTCGCCTCCCGAGCTGCAGCGACAGATGGACACATGGTCGTGCGGCCTGTTCGTTATGGTGGCAATGCAGGCATTCGTCGATGGCTGGCATAGCCCTCTTCTTGGCCAGTGCGCGATTGAATCCGCGCGAGAAGGGGCATTGAAGGCGATGCTAAAGCTTCCGTGAGTACTGCCCAGTTAAGAGTGGATACAAACTCACTATGTTAAAAGCGTCAAGCCTCGGGTTGCTACGGCCGACAAACAAACCAGGAAGAGGAGCAATTTGAACAACACTGCACTTGATATCGACGACTCTGGCATGATACGTGTTGCCCCGACCCAGACGGCAAAGAACGATGGTGAGGCTGCGGTACCGTCAGCAGCCCGGGACGACTCCGCTGGCTCATCGAACGAGGGTGTGGTCCGGAAGCTGGATACGAAAGGCGTACTGATGGAAGACGACCGCATGGAGGTTGATGTGCACTGCAAGACAGAATCAACTACCAGCCTGGAAACCAAGCATGCGGCTCCAGTCCTCACCACTTTCGTCTTGTACCAGGGGCCAGAGCAGTCCCAACCACGAACGAACACAGGTATCAATGGCAAACGCACCCGCACGACGGTGAATGATAGCGAAGAGGCACCCGACGAACCCGCGCCAAAACGGACCCGACAAGATCGCATGTCGGACGATGCACGTCGTCAGTTCTTGGAGGACGACGAATACACCCTTGGGGTTGAGGAGCACCGAGTACTGTGTCGTGGCTGTCGCGAGTGGAAGTCACTTAAGAAGAATCGGCCGTACGACTTGACGAACTGGAAGACTCACCGTAACAAATGTCCGCAAATCACAGGCGTACTTCACCGCCGTGTGGGGGCTGCAAAGAGCCTGCCTTTGGCCGCTAGGGTGCGGAGTCAGCCGCATTCATTCCATATGTTGATGTAACTTACAATCACTCTTCCAGTCGTGTGATGGTCCTCTGAACAGGTTCTTCGCTCTTACTCCAACAAGCCCAGCCGGGACAGAACCTAGACGGGCAGGCGGGTCAGGACAGCAAGCACGGGAGAATGCTTCGGGGCCGGTCCGATATGTGACAGAGATAGTCTCTATGGTACGTACCTGCGCCAAGTGCCGTGGACTTCGCTCCTGATGACTCGCAGACTCCAAGCGTTCGGAACTTCTTCCAGCCTCTACCAAAGGACGAGCAACAGATTGCACAACCCGTCCCAGCAGCGAGGCGTTCAATATCCCCCGTGACCTATGCATGTCAGCATCTGAATGGCGGCGAGTATGAAGAGTACATACTGCGGACCCTGACACGCTCAACCGGCGGTGTTTCTCCAACCCTTCGTGCGCGAATCGCTCGACAGTTGTATCCTTACAAGAAGCTCCCACCACTCAAGACTTCGGAGGCCGTGGGGGAGGTCGAGGTGAAGGTCGAGGTACCCGGGGACGGCAACAGAGAAAAGCCCGAGGAGAAGTGGACCGATGAGGAGAAAGACAAGATAAGCCACGCTTTGAAAGGGTGGGCGCGTTGGATCGTCAACTATGAGAGGCGGTATGTGAAGTCGACGCGGTGCGAGGGGACGACGAGCAACGTGTCTCAAGTTTGTGAGGCGTGCGATGACTTGAAGAAGGACAAAGGCCTCAAGAAATCGTTGTACAGGGTGCGTCGTTTTCGT
Source organism: Sanghuangporus lonicericola (assembly GCA_016618145.1). Lineage (NCBI taxonomy): Eukaryota > Fungi > Basidiomycota > Agaricomycetes > Hymenochaetales > Hymenochaetaceae > Sanghuangporus > Sanghuangporus lonicericola. The sequence goes on along the minus strand of WJSG01018080.1, from coordinate 6,191 downwards.
AGGCTCGGAACAGGAGACTGACAAGGCTGAGGTGCGAGCAGAAGCGAGAAGAGGCAAAGCTTCCGAAGGAGGCGCAACAGTCGAAGCACGTGCAGCGCGAGAAACACGCACCATATACGTTCAGGAAGGGCGAAGCGCGCGATTTGCAGCAGAAGCTCAAGGATCCCTTGCTCTTCGATCTCTACCGCAAGCTCGAACGTAATGACAGCATGGGTGCTTTTTTGGAGCTCTATCAGCAGGCCAACGAGGGAAAACTGGACGACTTCCCATTGTTCAAAGAGATCTGTGCGGTGCTCGCAGAACAGGTACGTCGTGCCAATAGCGGCAACCCGCACCTCAAGAAGGGGATGCGATACTCTCGCGACTACCTCAATTTCATGACTGTCATGCGTTCGTACGGAAATCAGTCGGCCCAACAGTACGGCATCCTAAGGTCGCAGATTGGCGGCCCGAGTGCGCGTACTCTCAGGTAAGTCTTGCACGGTCACCATTCGGGCCAGTAATTCTGACAATCATTGTAGGAATGTCATTCGTAGGTCGCCTGACTGTCTCAGTAATCCGGGGCTGGATTTTGAGAACATGGCGCGCGTAAAGCGCGCCATGGACAGCCTGGGTTACACGGGTCCGGTTGCGGTTGCGGGTGATTGTACGAAGGTGCGCCAACGCCTCGCATACTCCAACGACTTTGGCAGCCATGTCCTCGGTTCTGCTCTGCCACTCGAAGACAGCTTCATTAATGATACCGACGATATCGACAAGTTCGTCAAGAAGGTTCATGACGGCAAGGACCTCGCGACTCAGACGCGTGCGATTCTAATCAAGGTAAGCAGTGAGTCTCTCGACTGACCACTGGACACTCACGTTCTCTCTCTGGTCCAGTTACAACGCAATGAGACACCGCCCTTTGTTGTTGCACTCATCGCAACCAAGGGGAACGATGATGCTCCGAAGATTCACGCGCAACACATGCTCCTTCTCGATATGGCCAAGCAACTCAAGATGCAGATTATATCGATTGCGTCTGACGGTGCCGCCTCGGAGGTAGGAGCCCAGGCTCTCATGGATTGCGAGCAGAGTACTCTGCCTCCGCTTGTGTACGAATACCCGCGATACGGGATCTACTTACGGGCACCCGTCTTCGAAGCTACGGGTCCACTCATCTCTGTACAAGATCCAAATCATGCTCGGAAGACTTGTCGCAATCAACCACAACACGGCACACACACGGCGAGCCTCGGGCGTGGCCATCTCGTTAACCGCACACTTGTGGATCTGTACGAGACCGGCAGAACACACATGGTACACCGCGATGTCGAGAATGTTGACAAACAAGACGACGGAGCAGCGCGGCGTATGTTTCACGCAACAACACTTGAGGCTATGACCTATGTCGGTACTGATGGCCATACTGCGATCCATGACGACTTCCTGGGATTTTTCCCTTATCACTTTGTTTTCTGTAAGTCTACGCTTCCCCACCCTGCATATACCGTGCTCATATCCCACCCAGCTCTCCTGTTCGAGGCCTGGGAGAACGCAGACATGAGCAACGATCAGCGTGTGCTCTGTGCACTGCGTGCACGCATATTCCTGCATTCCTGGTCGACCCATGTTGACAAGATGTGTGCTCGCTTCCCAGATCTATACTCGCGCACACGGTCATTCATCTCCTCCCAAAGTTTCAACATCTTCAATCGCCTCTGCGACTCCCTGATCCTCCTCACGCTTGCCTATGCTCGCTACTATCCTGGTGAACCGTTCTGCCCCTGGCTCCTTGGGACAGAGTTTGTAGAGCACTTTTTCGGCCTCGCTCGAACACTGCTCCCCGACTTTACATATGCCGAGCTGCTCAAACTGGTGAAACATATCATGCTTCGCCAGCACATTCTCCTCACCGGGAAGATCAAAGCTACGAAGGAACGAACATCACGGGCCGGTTACTCCTTCGATTTCGACTCTACGCCCTTGTCTGCAGAACAACTCCGAAGTCGTTGTGTGGTGATGACTACCAGCAGGCTGAATCTTCTCGTAGAGCTCGCATTCACCGAGGCGACCCAGATTGCCAAGCAAATCCTACACATCCCGCTCCTAGCCCTCGATGGCAAGGTCCCTCTGCGACTTACGCCTCTGCGTGCACCGAAACAATCTGGGCGGCGTCGCAAACCTGACGCATCCCAAGTCGAGGATGAGGAAGCGGATGAGGATGAAGACGATAAGTCGGAGGATGACGTCGACCTTGAAGCGGATGATGAAGAGAATGAACAGGAAGTTGACGACGCAATGCTGGCACAGGTCGAGCTTGTCAAAGGTGGCTCGCAACTTGCAGCTGAACAGGCACGAACTGCCGATGCGGCGCACTACACCGCCCGATACTCTGCATTATCTGAAGACTACGAGCAGACACTCGACAGCCTAGACCGCGACACTCCTTCTATGGCATCCCTGCATGCCCGGGCCCCTGATGCTACTGTAGTAGGGGACGTCTCACCCACCCTGGCCACCCCGCAACCCACAAACGCAGCCACTAATCACGGCGATGTTCCGCGCAGCCAGATACTCGATGAACACAACCGTATCGATGTTCGACGGATGGTCCAGCTACGCACCGCGCTTCAAAGCAAGACATCGACTCACTCCGAGCGCATTGTTGCACTCGATCCGAAGTGGGCTGTAAACCGCATCTGCAAGCCCGACCAGAAGATGTCAATCCGCGAAGCATCCCACCACCTCCGTGTCACTCAGGACCGCACTCATGGTGGCAAAGTCACGAAAACACCTCGGGAATTGCGGTGGCAGGAGGGAGCGAAGGGTGTTAAGGACTCTGGTCTTGCTACGGAGAACGGTAAGTCACTTTGACCCGACGGGCGGGGAAGTCTGCATGCACTGACCTCAATGTTCACTCCAGATCTCCCAAACCTTGCGAGTAAGAATGTCACACAGGTCAACCCGCTCCGCTGCGGAAGCATGGTCATAATGAAGAACAAGAAGAGAATGTATCTAGGAGAGGTACTCGACGTGTGCAAGAAGAGCAGTGGACGCAATGGGTCGGTAACGGAGGCCACCAGTTGTGCCGGTCTCTCGGCTCTTTCCCTTCAAGTCTATCTTCCTTTAGGGATGGTAAGTGAGATACTACACCTACTTAAAAAATGACTCACTGTCCATCAATAGGAGTTAGAGGACGATGACGAGAACGGAGACCCCTTGGACGACGACGTGCCAACATTCTCCTGCTGCTGCGGGGGTGCCATAATCCACACGCAGGCGCATGCTTCGGACCTGCTGTACAACCTCGGACTGAATGCAACATCCGGTCCTTTGAAGGCAACTGTCCTGGATAACGCAGCAGCTGCGCGATGGCGTGCACTGTCCCGGCCGGAGGTGCAAGAGAAGCTCAAGCCGAAGACTCGGGCAGCCAGAAAGACAGCGGCAAAGAAGACAGCGGAAAAGAAGACAGCGGCGAAGAAGACAGCGGCGAAGAAGACCTGATTGGACTTCACAATAGATGACTTGATACTGTATACATTACTGTAGCTGTATAGAGCTGTATGCAACGTACATGACGCTCGCACGCGGAGGTGAGTATAGTGTGACATTTCCGTTACGGAGCCGTTACTCTGCATGACCTACGTGACATTCCTTGTCCAACTTAGCCTATTATTTCCTTTTTTAGATGCCTTTTTGAGGCCGAAATCCGGGGTTCGAAGTGGACAAACATCCAGTGCAGATGCCCGGGTCCTGGTGAACCCCTTTGGACACATGTAATGTGTGATTTGACTGTACCCAGTGTGTGTCTAGCCGTGTATCCAGCCATATAACTGCCAGTTACATTTCAAATGAATATGGTATGAATTTTGTAGAAACATGCTAAACAAACTTGTAATGTGATTAGTGTGTGTCCATCGTGTCAGGATACACAATAGATACATGCTGGTCCCCTGGATACACACTGGTTACATTCTGAGTGTGTTCATCATATTTCCTCAAGACACATGCTGGATTAACTTGAAATGTAATTCGCAGTTACACGGCTGGATATATGGCTGGCTACATGCAAATTACAATCAAGTCACACATAAAATGCGTCCAAAATGTTTCACCTTGAGACATGCTGGACGTTTATGGCCAATGATCAGAATGTATCTAGTGTGTATCCCTCAGATACATCTTCTATTGCCCCCGGTGCCTCGGGTCTGGACAACGCCGTGGAAAGGGAAGTCGGCGACATGGAGGCCAGAGCTGTCGCTCATCGGAAACTCACCACGGATGGCTTAAGTTCTGTCCGCGCGCAAGTCGGTAGCTTGTAGTGCTTGGGCTTCTCCGTTATGTGCGGAATTGTATGGGATCCATCCACGTTCGTAAGGTCGGTCGGATCTAGCTGTCGAGGCCCAACAACCAGGTGAGAAGTCGTCCAGAGCGGACATGGCGGTCCGAGCTTGGAGATGGTACTGCGATAAACTGTAATGAATGGTACCCGGCATCAGTGTGTTGCGAGCGAGAGCAAGACGTGCAGACAACCCTGTCGCATCTTCCAATCGCGCTAGTACCGGCCCCGGTGGCGTATCGATGAGGCAGGTCTTTCATGATGAACACCAGAGCACTGAACGTGTGGCTGGTTGAGTTCGACGTTGGTTCGACGGGTCCTTCCCCAGAACGTGTAAGCTGACGATATGACTTCTGAGTAGTTCAGCAAACACCATCGTGAGTCGCCACGGGAGACTTTACGCCCGAGGAGTGCAGCTGTAGCTTTGTGTGGCTCATTCTGCGTGAGACACAGATCAGCGAGCAGAGACACTTCGAGAGCAAGTCTGAGACACACCCTTCCTTCGTGTACACAACTCACCAGTACTAATGAGAGTTCGTCACGGTGTGTGGCGCAGCGGGCCACTTGCATATTTCAGTCCAAATACATTAGTGACGAAGTGTGCGCTGATGTAACTTCTGATTGCCTACAGAATTCACACTTTTCGCCACTGAAATAGTGAATTGGAGGCTTCGAATTGTTGCAAAGACGACTGAGAGGAGGTTGAGGTTGAAGACAGAAATCAGATCTAAGCGCCGGCGATGATCGGGGACATATCTAAGTAGCGCGCACAAACAGAGCTGAATATATGCGAAGCAACAGCACGATGGAGGGAGGAATCACGAGTCTCAAATGCGAGGAGGGGACCGATGTGTTAAGTATCACGCCTGACAACTTGAAGGTTGGAGTAACCGTTCTGCGTCCGAACCAAGATCGTTCTAATGTTACACCCATGAACGTTTACTCTGCAATGCTACCTAGGACGTAGATTTGATAGCCCCAACGTCGACCCAGAACTGCAAACTGCGCTCAACGTCCTTCTCGTCCACTGGTTTGGCCTCGGCCAGCACCCGCGAGCGGGCCACCGTCTTCTCCGTCGACAACACATCCTCCACACCGCTCTCCAGGCCCTTCGTGAAGAACTCGAGGAGGTGCAGCCCCGCGCCGCCTTCGGCAGCAGTGTTCGAGCGCGAGTACGACTCCAGGCGCTGGACCCATTCCCCGATGGGCACGAGCGGGAGCCCCAATCGTTTCGCATATGCGCCGAAGACTGCATCCCAAGGAGTAGGAGTAGGGCAGACCAGGTGCGCGTATTCGGTACGAGCACCATCGGAAGCGGCGCTGTCTTTCGGAGCAAGCAACTCGAGGAGCGCTGCCGCAGCCGTGTCCACGGGCAGCCAGGTCAGATTCTGTAGGACATCAGATTGATTCAGCATTGAGAAGTTGGCACAATCAACCACTGGTGTGAAACACACCGCTTGCGCGCACTCACCTCGTTCCGTGAAGGCACGCAACCGATCTTCTGGCTCGCGCCTAGGAGCGCGGGCACCCACTCCTGCACACTCCACCCTCCGATGCGCGTGTCACCGCTCAACTGACCGACGCGCACTACGATGGTGTCGATGCCAACTGCGGAAGCACTGGCGACGACCTGCTCCGCCACCCACTTGCTCTCGCTGTACCCTCCGCCAGCGGCGATCCGCGGGTCTTCGATGGGAGCTTCGGGTGCAAGAACGGAACCGGAGTAACCTTCCGGAGTCCTTCGCGTCAGTGCACTTAGTAATGACTTCCTCGTAGTGAGACGTACCGCGGAAGACAGAGATGGAACTGATGAATGCGAAACGAGGCTCCCGGCCGTTCTGCTTCGCTTGCCGGCTGAGCTCGAGGAGAT
>WJSG01018072.1:0-16116 GCA_016618145.1 Sanghuangporus lonicericola | reverse complement strand
TATATACTGCACCTTAGAGCCTGTTCGGATAATATTACCCATGTAAGAAGCAATTCTTGAGAAATGCTACTGCACCAAAGTTCCCGGCACCCAGTGTCACTTTTTACTAGCCTGGGTGCCCAGCCGGTGGTAGGTCATGGTGCAGATGGACAATATCTGCCCTTAGTGTGCAATCATTGGGAACATAGACCTTGCCTCAATAGAAGAGTAGGCCTTGTTTGATGTTCCAGTTCACCAGATTGTTCTGCAGTCATGATGGCCTGAGCAGTTTCACCTTGCGAAGCACTTCCACCACTTTCTGCTCACAATCACCACCCTCTTGGATTTGGCGCAGAAGTGACTTATCTGGTACAAATTTTGAAAGCCAGATATCCACATCTAGCAGTAAATGAGCAAAAGTGGCTAGGCTGTAGCACAATGTGGCCATAGTTGTCATTTGATACTTCTTGCTGGTGGGTCAGGGCATTGGGATAGTGCATCGCTCAACCATTGGATGTGCCCGGTTTGTGTGTGATGAGTCATGATGAATTCAGAGTGAGGAAAGGTGTTGGAATTCGGATAGTCGGTGGTAAAGGAATACATGGTAGCAAAAGTTCTTATCTTCACCAGCCCTAGCCTGGGGTCAGGAGTGCATAGCTGTAGGGCCTGCAGGTGCTCATGCAGTTCAATAGCACAAGTCCAGCATGATCCTGTGTTCATAACAAGCCCAAACATTGCTTCATCATTGTAGTAGATATGGAATGCAATATAGGCTTAAAAGATGCTGTAAGGCAGACTTGTGTCCAAACTGTGCTGCAATGCACTCTACTCCTACCTGCTGCATCTTAATAATATGCTGAGCCTGGCTGAAAGCTGTTAGGCTCCCAAAGCTGGTCATCTTGAAGCTGGTCCAGATAGAGCTGAGCTCTGGAGGATCTTGGCCGGCAACTTCTCAGGCTCAAGCTAAATCATTGAGCTCAGGCTTTTGTACTGTAGTGCTGGAGTATAGCGCTGGAGGGAAAAGCTCTGGCAGGTCATTTTTGGTCACCTTGTGACCTAGAAACAAAGTGAGTATCACTTTTGTTACTTATGGTTAACCACACACAAACCCCCAAAGTTGTCTCAATAGGGCTCTGAACAGCCCCTGTTGAGATAATAGCTACTGCTTGACAACTCTAGCTCAGGCTGAGCAGAGCTCAAGCTGGAACAGAGCCATCTTGTAAAGCCTGGTCTGAGCTTTAAGCAGACTATAGCTCTAGAAGCGAAGCTTGAGCTGCAGCATTTGAGTCTACTGCATATATTACTAGTGCTGCTATGTCTATATTAGCCAGAGATGCTTCTTTAGTACTAGCCTCTAGGTCTGATGCCCTTGAAACCATGACTGCTGAGTTAGTATGGTCAGTGACACATTGCATGATAATTATTGACATGTGGGTCCAGTTGTGGATGCCATTCAACTGCTCTTTCAAATAGTCATTATACATAGTAGAAATGGGGGGTCAAGGTTGAGGGTGAAAGCACATGGAAGATGGATCAAAAAGCAGTTGTGGTTGGAAGGGCTCAAGCAAATGTGTGAGGACATGTATTAACAAGCAGGTATATATACAGGCAAGGTACATATATAGCAGTCCCAAAGTAGAGTAACAAAGGCAATAGTTGGGCAATAATGAAAGAATAATAGGCTGCAGTAGCATAAAAGTAACCAGAAGCATTGCAAGTATCGAGTGAGCTGATAATCTAATCAAAATTTAATATTTCCAGAGGCATGGTTTCATCTGTTAGGACAAATGCTTCATGAAATAATCAATTGCAACCAATCACAGCACACTCACCATTATCTGGAGCCCACATCAACCAGCCAGCCAACTTGGTTGATAGCATTCACAATGTAGCTCCACCGTTACTACTCTGTACTGTTATGCATCCACCATCTCACCAATAAACTTACTGATCTACTATAACAACCAATATTGTGATCACTGTTGCCCTATTTTATTACTAGTCCCATTTGATGGTATCTAGAACTACTGAGTGTGATGCATTCTATCGCCAATACTTAAACAGCATAGTAACACATCTAATGGGTGGTAGACTGACTTTAGCCTCAGCTGTAAGTCTCCCTATTGATTTTACTGATCAATGTATTGAGCTATCAACAAAACAAAGCTCATAGCTTGCAGTTTCAAGGTTACACACCATGGATGTTCATTGTTATCCAAAGCTATTGGATGCAATCCATCCTATTACAACATTACACTAATGCATGCATTTGGATGTAGACTGACTATAGCCTCTGTTATAAGTTGCTCTATTCAAGTTACTTATCAATGTTGATAAAGAGCTATTGACAAAAGGAAGTGGTTTTGTGGGTTCAGGCACTTATCAAGCTTATGTAATTCTGGAACACTGGGAACACAATACATCCGTGATAGCATGCTCAATTAGGCAACTAAGTGCCCAAATGTGTGGAGTGTCAAAATCGTAGGCTGCAATGTCAATCAAGCAATAGGTCCGAGGTTTTACTAGCAATGTCAATAAGATTGGCCCACAGTAGGTCCAACTACATCATAGGACCTGAAGTTGTCACGTCAGTGCCCTTTTGGCACAAAGAAAAATGAAGAATATACAAGGCTCAGGATCTGGCCTGTATTTGTAAGGAAACGGAGACTGTCAATCTGTAGAGTAAGTTAGGATCCAGAACTTGATAGTCTTAAAATCATTGACATGTCCATTGTCAATGAGATGATGCATCTGTGAACAATGAGCAGCTATTTGCCTGATATTCCACTGTAAATATGATAATGCCCAAATTGAGACAATGGTGACACTGCACACTGTGTTGTACTACACCTGGCACCATGCACTGTTGGGCTATGTCTCCTCAACAGTGGTGCTGTCTTTGTCACCATTGCCGCAGGCATCATTGCCATCCTCGTTGACCGTTGTGAAGCCCTGGGACTCCACCTCCTCCATCCAGATGGTCATTTGACGCCTGGCACAAGCAGTGGACAGGCCAGCAGAGCCCACTGTGTTGCTTGGGCTGCCGCTGAGGGTTCCATGTGGTTTTTGTTTGGCCTTGCTGCTGGCTGCCATCTTCTTTGGGGCAGGCTTGGCTCGAACCTTTGCTGGCGCGAGTGCAGAAGCTTTGTTCTTTGACTGCAATAACACAGTGCGGGTTTGCTTCTGCTTTTTTTCCACCTTTATTCTAGTGCATGCATCCATAGCTGCATGGTTGAGAGACAGACTACCTTCAACAGTCCATACTGCAGCAGATGCCTGGTTTTGACATGAATTAAAGAATGTTGAGAGCATGAATGTACTTTGCTGACACCCAGGAGGTGGTTACAGATCACCTGCCTGAGATACGGACAAGCATCAATCAATAATTGGGTCCAGGTGGTCTTGACAGAGTACAGGAGTGCATGCCAGTCTAGGAGAATGTTTTGCATCCATTTGTGGATGGTTCTTGCCTTCAATGTGGCATGGTCTTGGAAGCTCCTAGAAACATCTGCATCTGTGTCATGCAATACTGAAGCTGGTCATTCCTGGCTGTGAATATCAAAACCTTTGTGAGCTATTGTCAACCAGGATTGAGTTGTACCAAAACCCGCCAAGCCCTAGCGGGTTGTACCAAACCCCATCGAGCCCTAGTACTGAACCACGTCGGACCCTAGCAAGTCGGACCAAGTGACCTCTACTAGTACTTCTAATCGACCTTGATCAAACCTCAAGCATTTATGCATCAATGTGATTTGACACAGTATCATCTCTTCTTGCCTCATCTCTCAAACAGCTTCGGATTGAGTTTGCTTTGCATTTGACGATCATCAAATGAACTTTGTCTTCATTATTGCTTCCACTATGCTCTTCATATTCAGTTTGTTTATCATTGGTTCATCTTTAATTCATTTAGCATCACCCTGCAACCCTTCATTATTTACCTCTATATCTATTGATTGTTCAACCTTCTGTTGTTTGAGCCTTGGTTCTATTCCCACTTGACTTTGGTTCTATTCCTGTTCAATTTTGACTCTATGCTTTTCAACTTTGACTTGGATCCTTTCAACTTTGACTTGAATCCTTTTGCTTTGTTAGTCCTCCCATTGTTGTGTTCAAAGCCCTTTGTATTGTCAATTACATCATCAGTTTGTGATGATTGTGCATGTGTTCCGTGCACTTGGCACTTGTTCAATGTTTGATATTGCTATCTGCTTTGTGTTGATTTCTTATTGGTCGATCATTGCTTAGTCATAGCTTGAATAGCACATGGCGTCAAGTCCATACTTGCACGCAAGGACACTTGCAGTACACCCTACTAGTGCCCCCACGTGCTAGCTGGTGTCTTCCTTCCTCTTTGATATATTGGTTCTTCCTTAATGTTTGCCATTTCCCAGGATTGAACTCTTGACCTCCGCACTTTTCATGCATTTTTACTTTCACTCTTTATTGATTTTCTTTGGTGCTTTTCTGGCTGTGGCTGTTACAACTGTATAGCTTACGTAGTGCACACCATAGACAGTGTGCTGGTTGAGCTCTGGGGTCCTTAGAATTCACCGAGCTCAACATAGGTGTGTAGATTTGCTTTTGTCAATATATCACACTCTACAGAGCTTGACATAGGCCATTGTAGGTGCACTGCAGCCAACGAGAGGGTGGTGGAAACATCAACATCAACAAGGGTACTTCCTTAGCCAGGTGGTCAAGCAGGAAAATGAGCTCTGCCCTCAAGTTAATGTTGTTTGCACCCTTTGCTGGAATGAACATTTAAACTGCATGCATAGTTCAACCACAAAGAGATTCACCATCTGCCACCCTGATATACCAGGCCATGTTCTGGATGTCAGCCAATGTGCTCAATGAGGCCCCCAAGGCCATGTTGGGCAATGACCACCAGCAAGTACATTGATTCTATGGACTCAGGCTGAGTTCAACAGACGATAGGTGACAAACAGAAAACTCACTGGTGGCTGCCAGACATCCACATTTGTGTCCCAATGAGATCATTTCACAAAAGGTTGCTCATCCTCAGATGGAATATGTCATATACTTCTCTGGTCAGGGTACTCCAGCTGCCTGGCCTTCTTGATGCTAGTAAACCAACATGTGAGTGCAGGTTCTGCCCTAGAGACATACAGACACTCACCTGTCAACCTTGACAGCAAGCTGCAGCCGGTTAACTATACCAGTGTTGTGGCCATCTCCCTATCTCTATTGCGCTGCTCCACAAAGAAAGGCCTTCAAATATTTAGAGGCAAACACAATATGTTGACGAGCATAAGGCAACCTGCCAGTGTATGTATGGAGATGGTTGATCTAGTCCAGGCACTGAGGATCATGCAGGTTGCTAAGCATACCCTCAGCAAGCTTTTGTAGTGCCTGGAAAGCATGAGTATCCTGGGGAAGGGAAAGTGTATGTCCTTGCATCCAGTTGCCCTCTTCAGCCTCAACACCAAACTCCTGCTGAATGTGAAGTTGGCTGTGAGGTTGGAAAAGTGTGGCTGTCTTCTTTGACCACTTGTATGCTTTCCCTTGCATGAGTCACAGTCTTTCCTGTGCAGAAGATCAAGTGCTGCGGCCTGTACACTGCTTTGCCATCTTTTTAAATCTCATCTTCTCCTTCCATCTCTACCACACCACAGATTCAGCCTTGGCCCTCAGGGGTACTGTCTCGGCCCCACTTTTGCCCTCTGGATTGCTCATTCACCCAGGTCAGTGTGAAGATACTTTGAACTGGAAGGCCAGGCTAGGCATCATCCTTGGAGACTGAGGCAAGGAAGGCAGGGAGAGGACAGCAGGGACAACATGGGAATGTCAACAGGACTGGGACTGGCAGGCTATATTGTATATATTGTTGAACTTAGATCTCTGTCTTTGGTTCCTGGGATAGCGTCAAGTCCATACTTGCACGCAAGGATGCTTGCAGTGCACCCCACTAGTGCTCAGAAGCACTGGCTGGCACCTTTCTTCCCTTTTGATATATCAGCACTTTTTCATGTTTTGCATTTCGCAGGATTGAACTCTTGACCTCTCAACTTTTCATGCATTCTTACCTTCACTCTTTGTTCATTTTCTTTGGCACTGTTCTAGCTGTGGCTATTACAACTATATAGCTTATGTAACTGAGTGGCTGAAACCCAACCGGAAAGACTATGCAGACTGCAATATACCCTACAAGAATCTGGAGGCATATTCCAAGGATGAACCACCTGTTATTGTCAACTTATACCATGAGCATCATTCATTTCTTCCAGAAGTGGAAATAAGACATGCCAGCAGCTGTACATAGTGCGATTGAGTAGTCACCACAGGATCCCTTTCTCCTACAAGACAAGTCCAAAGACAGTCCTTGCACTCTGATAGATACCAAGGGCAATAAACAGGAAACTAAGCCTGCCAAGGTTAGTTAGAAAGATGCTACTGGCTTTGTAGCTGCTTGTGGGACACAGGCATTATGGAGTCTCAGTAATGTAAGCATGACCCGGAAAGGTAAATGAAAGTGGGATGATGACATTGACGCTGAAGTCAGTCAGAGCAAACCGGTGAAAATGATCAAGACCATTAAGCCTCCAGCAGGTAGCAAGAGCTTCTGTGGATTCCTTTGGGATCCCCTAAACTAGAGTTATGCCTATGACAGCCTATTGGCAATCCTTCTTTAAGTATATATGGAGTATTAGCCGGTATGGAACTGGGATGTCTATAACACCAGTGAACTTCTTGGACAACCTGGAGTAAAATTCACTCAAGTATTGGCTACAAAGCCCACTGCTACCCTCCAGCAGGCTTGTGATGATATTAAAATATGCTGGGTTGCATAGTTGCAGAGTGAGGACTGAATTGAAGGACATATACAGATCTATACTATATTGCCAGGCACCTCTTTGTTGTTGATGAGTGAGCCCCAAAGAAGTCCTACTTGTGCAGAGCATGTGGTCATGAAGGTGATCTGGTCCTAGACAATGGGATTATTTGGACCTGTGAGGAGAGCCTATGGAAGAATAATCCTGCTAAGCTAGGAAACCATTGAGGCAGGTCGGTGGATCAATGCCCTGAACACCCAGAAAGCCTATAAGAACTATGCCAAGTGTTAAGGCCGTGTGCACCGGGACGGAGTCCGGTGGAAGTCCGGACGGAGTCCGGTGGAAGTCCGGATGGAGTTACAGAGTTACGAAGTCCGGAACGATGCGCGCGAGGAATGAAGACTTCGGCGAAGCTATTGATCAATGCCTTGAGGATTCATGAAGGTCTTCAATTTAGGACCAACAAGAGAACCAGAGTTTATACTGGAGCAAGCAACGAGTAAGAAGATAAGCAAGAGATAATACCAAGTAAGAGAGAAGTCAAGCCAGAGAGTAGAAGTCAAGCCAGAGATAAGCAGTCAAGCAGAAGTCAGAGGTTGGAGGTCGGAGGCCAGAAGTCCAGTTGGAAGGATCGGACGTTGACAGAGAGCAAACAGAATAGATTGAGCTCAGAGTTGTAACGGGAGTGTAACAAGATATCAGAACTCAAGTCTAAGCATGGCTACAAGGAGGCTTATATAGTAAAGTCCGAAAGTCCGGAGAGGAGTAGCCAAGACATAAGTAAAGGAGGTACGGAGCCGGAGTCAGGCGGAAGCAGATGATCAGCCAATACAATGTACAGTAAGATCGAATGAAGGCAGATACAATTGAAGATGATCAAATAAGAAACCAGGTGGAGTCTGATCACGGAGGCGGATGCAAGTGGAATCAGATGGTCCGGAGTCTGGGTCAAGTAAGAAGGCGATAAGGGGTGAAGTGATCAATGATAGTAACACATGTAAGAACGGACCGGAGTTGCAGAGTCCGGAGTGGGTCCGGACTAGGGTTGGTGACTTGTGGGCATGGAATGTAACACCAAGTGCCAAAGGGCCATGCAGATGTGTGCTGTATATGAATCTGCCCCTTACTTTGTCACATTTATAACTTATGTCAATGTTCTAGTGAATAATCAAATATTATTCCAAGACATTGGTCAGATCTATTGGTTCTGTGGTATTGTCTATTATGCAGATGACGATGGAGGGGATCATTTTGTCTGCAGGTTCATTGACAAAGCTAAAGGTGTATGATTAAGGATCAGGTGGTCTACTATGATAATGATGGGGATTTCCCACTGAAGAGATTGAAAACTGTGACAGGGATGACATGAAGATGGTAATCTATACTATACTCTAACAACTATTATGAAATCACTCAGAGCAGCAAAGAAAATTGCATGCTAGGTTGTAACTAACATATTGTATATAATTGAGTACAGAGATTCCCAATTCTCCATCAATCGTCCCTGCCAGTAATGGCCTATTTCTCAACAAGTATGTTTGCTCTATTGTATGAGGAGGCAGATAATCCTGCAGCTTGAACTTTGCAGTCCAGTGGGCTCAATATGGGGCCTCAGCAGAAACTGCAGTGGGAAGGGTGACACATGAACTGCCACCATGTCCGCCTGGTGTGTTACATTCCATGCAACAATCATAGAAAGCAGGGCAGCCTCAAGTGAGTGCATTTGGGTGCTGTGTTGAAGTGCTGTGTGGGCATGATGGGTTCAGAAACGGTGTTGCAAGCTGGATAGACTAATATCTTCTGTCATCAGATGCTGACTCTGGTAAGGCTCCATACATACACACCTCCTATTGCCAAGCTTTCCAGTGTGACATCCAAATGTTTTGACTTTGTAGTACATTATAGCATCCAAAAAAGCAAGATCATGTCTGGTACGCACATTTACAATGTAGCACTTATATTTTCCAGCCTGTTTGTGCATGCCTTGGGATCCATCACCATGTTCTAAGTGTGAACATATGTTTGTCAGTGTCTTTTCAACCCCCGGCAAACAGGCACTTACACAGTCCCATGCTGGCCTTTTAGTCATCTTGTTGCTCTTCCTCCCCCTCCGCATCCAGTCACTGTCAGACCTGCCCTCCTCGGTTGGGCTTATGCAACAACATTTGGCAGACAGCAAGCCAGGAGAACTATTGTTGGCCTCCTCACTGCCACTGCTATTCTTGCTACCATTGGAAGACCCACTATCACTTGATGTGATGGCAATATTTCCCTGCATGGTTGGACTGCCAAAAAATATCTTCAAAAAGCCCCAGACCTCAACTGTGAGCTGGCTGCCTGATGGAAGTGTGATGTTGTCTCCTGGGGCAGGTGCCATGCTGCATTTTCAGCAAAGCTGCGTCTGAACCTACCAACGTCTTGCGTACCTGTGTATCCATGTGTATGGGTTCCAATGCATTGTGATGAAGAGTGGGGGTCATAGCAACATGACCAAGCCACTGTAATGTCTGACAATCTATACCAAATGCCTTGCAACCACCAGAGTCACCTTGGCTCACCTTACCAAGCAGAGACCACATTTCCCTGAGATCATCTACTCATGCTTGTTAGCCTAGATCCAGGATCATCCATGTCAATCTGCTTTGTGGTCAAAGACACCTTCTACATCTCATACATGCTCACGGAATGCAGGATTATTATCGGATCATCTGAGGGATCTGAAATGGATGAGCAGTACAGGATCATCCATCATTACGAGCAAGTTCTTCGGATTGTGGCTACACATATATACATTCAGTTCTTCTTGCGTGCATCACGCCCACCACGCTGGCGCTTCGAGGCTCACACCAAGACTGCGCTACCGGCCTCCGAAGCAGCACGGCTCCGTAGCACTCACCTGGCCGAAATTGACGCCAATTGTGCCATGGTCTTGCCCTGTTCCTTGCCCTTGTGCGCAGTGACAGGCACATTCTCCACATTTGATGAGGCTTGCGCGTTGGTTCTATGCCCAGCATAGCCTTTCTCTGTGGCTGCAGGCGCACGCTTCATGCACTTGGAGCGACGTGAGCTCTGCTCCTCCTCCACGAACTCGTCTGTGTCCCGCTTGTGCCTGCCAGACTCTTTGGTGATGGCAGACGTATAATTGACTGTTTCTGCCTCATTAGGGCTAGGCTTGTTGGGGACCGGCTTGTTGAGCATAGGCTCATCGACGGTTGGCTCATTGGGCATAGGCCTACCTACAACCTGCTCGTCAACAACCTGCTCGTCAGGGACTGGCTCATTGAGGACTGCCGCATCGATGACCGACTTGTTGGGGATTGTCTCATGAGGGATCGTGTCATTGGGCACTGGCACGTGGTGCGCTAGCTCATGAGTTGAATGCAGAGCGCGTCCGGCATGGTTACCGGCTGGAGGGGACACAGTGTGCGTGGTGAAGGACTCAGCTGAGAACTCATTGCCTTCAGCGAGTGTAGAGAGACGAAGCACCGCAACACGTCTCTGCCTCGCAGGCATGCTCGGAGGAGGTAGGAGTGTCTTGCTTTGCAGGTGTGCTGCAGTTGCAATGGGCTCGGTGCATTTGCGAGTGATGGGATCGAGCAGACTCGTGAGTCGATTCATAGGGAGCGTCTGGCAGCTGAGCGGGCCGCAGCTAACCGGGAGGTCGCTCTCTCCGAGTTGGCCCGGCAAACTGAGTCACTCCGCATGTTGAGCGCGGCGCACAAGTATGTTTGCGACGAGTATCTTGCCATGCAGAAGAAAGTCCTGGAGCAGGCCAAGGCCTATGATCGTGTTCAGGATGAACTCCGTGCCGCGAAACGCACCATTCTGGACGAACGGGCAAGACATCTCAACGAGCTCGAGGTGCGTCGCCCGCATGTTGCGCCAGCTTGTCTGACATCGTTTGTTCGCAGCGTGCCACCAGGGACTCGGTGCATCCCCAATCTCCTCGCAGTGGGTTGTAGCTAACACGTGCATAGGACGTCCTCACCACCGAGCTGCATGCTGCCAAGCGCGACCTGGGCGGTGTTCGCGCACAGATCACCTGCGCCTTTTGTGATGGGGAGGGTTTCGCCACTCACGCGTAAGTTTTTGACACCATATATATCTGATTAGCATCCTGCCCCCTTCCTAAGCACTCACCTCTAGTTATCCGTGCATGCATGTTACCTGCATGGATTGCTCTCAAGCATGGAACAAAGCGCAGGAGTCCAACTACAAGGATGCGGTCGCACGCACGGGCAATGAGCACTTGGACCCCAAACCGTGGTACAAATGTCCGATTTGCAGGAAGCGGACCGGTGTCCTTCGTGAAGCAATCGCAGTCCCGGCTCTCATGGCCCTCGCCGAGCGCGCGGTCAGTTTTCCGAGGTAGATACGTGCCCCGCTCGCTCGCTGCTGTAACAGTCGTCATGTTACCTCTTCGCCTCGCAATGTCATCTGCGCTCCTTGCATGCTACTGTATCTCCTGTCAGCTCACCGAAGTCTTTGTGTCCGTTCGGCGTCCAGCCCTGGTAATGCGCTTCGTCTTCTTGTCCCGATACTGTGGGTAGGTGCATGTGCCGTAAGGGGGCGGCGAAGGCGGGGGAACAGAGGTGGTGTAGTCAATGTACCAGACACGATCAGCGTCAGTTACGCCGGGCGGAGCCGGCAGACACGCAAAGTACTGTTATGCTCTGCAGAGCGTGCTGAATATTGTGTGCTGTGGTCGTCAAGGATGGTTAGAGTGCGTGCGGCACAAGGCCTGTCGAACAGCGCACCTGCCAATGGAATGAAGTCGTGTTCCGGTAGTGTTCAAAGTGTCCCATGAGGATCGCAATGATCTCGTAACCGAGGAGACATTTGCGCGGTGCGCTGATGAGAAGGAGCAGCAATAGTGTCTTGATCGCGCAGCGGGGCTTGCCACCCTTGGGCTGCGTCCCTATGGCATCCAGGCCACGGCCATGATCCTCTTCAGGGATGCCCGCGCGCGTATAAACGTCCTCGGTGGGTGGTGCTTTCTGGCTCACGAAGCTCAAAATGTTGTAGCCAACGCGCTCTTGGATGACAGCCGGGACGTAATGTTCACCCCAACATCGCACGGTGTCTGTGCAGGTCGATGTTCAGCCTTGTCGGTTTCGGCGGTGGACCACCGGTCAGAGGCAAGTCCGGGGGTAAGTAGTACTCACCGCTGTCACCATGTCGACTGAAGACGATCAAGGTTCCCCAGCTCAAGCCGGTCATGTCCGCTTGGTAGAATACTTTCTTTTCCGCCGGTGCAAGCTGTTGGGTTCCGGCTATTGGTGAGTGCGTGGTCGAATGTCTGCTACTGCTGCTGTCATGACTTCACCTGCGGAGGATCTGGTAGCCGAAGTGGCTGGTACGCTGTTGTCCGCTCGATTTCTGCCCGTCCTGCAGGGATCACTTCATACAGATATGGTCGCCGGGAGTTGTCGTTTCTGCTACATTTCGATGATGATGGTTCGTTCTGACCGGGCAGTGGGCGCTGTGTCGGAGGAATGGGAATGGCGGACCGATCTCCAGTACGTTGTTCCATGAACAGGCACGGGTGCTGCAAGTTGTTTCGCGATGCGGAGCGTCGAGGCGCGGCTTGAAGCAGTGTACACAAGTCAGTGAAAGTACTTACTTAAGTAAGTACTTCGTCTGTGGGGTTCAGCGCTTACGTCAGTGGTCTCTTGTGCTGTGATGCTGACGGATTTGGCCTCTTTGTTTCCTGAAGTCAAGAGGATAAGTAACTGGTCTCCTGATTGTCGCAGTGACATGGATGCCCATGAGCCATCAAAAACCCCGGTGCGTGGGTATGCTTGCAAGGGGGTAAGTATGATAGCTCGGTGGGTGCGCAACACCATACATATGGCTTTCGGACACCGTGATAGATTCTGGGCCAAATGATGTCTTACATCAGCCGCCACTGCTGCTCGATCGTATTGTATATTTCAGAGGTCATCGATAGGGCTGTGAACAGACTCGCTCTGTCTCTCACATCAGTGGACACCACTCTCCTGCAGCATTGCTTTGTCTTGTCATGGTTCACTCTTCTCTCCAGGCTCGAACGTCTATCAGCACGTTTTCTTCCACTCATATTTGCTACCAGAAACAGCCTGCGGTTGCACTCTTTCCCTTGAACACCAACCCCATCTTGACCCGTCACCTTGTCCGAAGGAGGCCACAACTCTTTCCGGGTGCCAACAGAATCCAGCCTCCACCAATGGCATGGATGGTCGTACAGCAGCCGCAGGAGCGTATCTGCATTGGTATGGAGGTCTGCATACTACCGAGTGCAGAGCACCCTCGCAGGGCGCCGATGGAGGCATGGAAAGGGACTGTAATGGAGCTATCGCTCCTTGCTGGTGGATGGACGGGGTACTGGGTGCTTGAGCCGCAGGCATTGTCATGACCATTTCTGCTTTACGTGCTGGTCGTCTGGGCTGATGTGACCTCGCATATGCCCGGACTATCTCGCATCGATGACTGGTTTGACTTTGTCTCAATAGGTTCAATCACACCTGGCATTCTCGACCTCCTGCTCAAGGACGCATATATCCCTCCCGAACGGTCACTTAGGCTTGGTGGAATGAAGTCAGTGCTCTTGCCGGGTAATGGTGACAATGTTTCGATGTCTCGTAAAAGGAAGGTGAGCACGGCCAAGTCTGCTATAGTTTCGTATCACTATCTTTCAAGAGCTCAAGCTGATGCATGTGTCCCCTACAGAGGGATCAGGAGGAGCATCGTCCTGATGGACTGAAATGTCTGGAACACAGCGCAGTTGTATGACCATGTCAGTCCTACATGTTCTTTCGAAGAGGTCACCGCTCACTATCGAGACAGTGACAGATCATTTTGGGTCAGGAGAAGCTTGCTTCTGTCGACATGTGAGAGTGTTTTATACGATGTATCTTCAGTGCATCAGTGATGTACTCACTGATTTCTATGTCAGTCTCCGTCATGCCAGCCACACCCTGTGGAGAGGTCCGTCTTGCTCTACTGGATGTTGTCGGTGTTCGTTGGTGTATGCACGATGCTGTCTTGTTACCTTCACGTATATGTACTTGCTCATCGCGAAGGGCCTCCTTGTGACTTGGAGTTGTCGAACCATGTCCGCTATTGGTTTCCCTTGTTCATACTGTTACCATCGACTGTATGAAAAGGCACAGACAATGTAGGGCAAGAAGAAGGAAACAGTTTGAGGCAGATGGATGATTCAGGTCAAGAAGTGATACACATAGCAAATATAACACGACTCTGAGGCAGTCGACCAAGCTAAGCATCCTCTCGCTGCCTCCCTCTGTCACCCTGCGTTTCTTGGTTGGCTTACGTGTCTTACTCGGCTTGTGTTCCTTGATTTTGTGGCATCTGCACGCCCTCTGCCGATGGCGGTCAGAAAATAATGGTGCGGACATGTGCAGCAAGATCTGACTGTACCTCATGCCTTCGCAATGTGTCCTTTCTTGTGAACGTCTTGCCGCAGTCAGGTGTTGAACAGAGGAATGGTTTTTCCCCTGTGTGGGTGTAGACGTGGCGTTGCAGATTGTACCGCCGGTTGAAAGACAGTGGACATAAGTTGCAGGGAAAGGGTAGGGGCGGAGATGCTGGATAGAGGATGGGAGTGACCACACCAGCCTCGGTGTGAGCAACTGGTGACGGTGCTGAATAGAGGATGGGACTGACTCCAACGCTGGGCCGAGCGAGGGTGGGTCCCGCTTCAACACCGGGCTGAGCGAGGGCAGGACCCGCTTCAACGCCGGGCTGAGCGTGAGGGGTCTGCAAGTGGCTGGGTTGGGTGGCAACATTGTATACACCCAAGGATCTCTGTAGGGGTGCGGTGGAGGGTGGCATGGTCGATGTCGGTGCTAGGATTGTGTCTTCCGCACAGACATGATGGAAAGCCAGAGATGGCATGAGTAAGTGAGCGAGTACGTCCAGAGCAGCAGATGGCTGATCTGGCATGCCACCCATGGCTTGAGTCCTAATAAAGGACAGTGAAGGCAAAACTGGAGGGGTTGATGGTTCAGAGGGCATGTTAAGTGACTGAAAGTGTTTGTTGTCTCAACGAGGGTGGAATAGCAAAGATGAGAGAGTGCGTCGTTAGCATGCATGCTGCCCTGCAAGGAGGCCGCACATGCTGACTCATACTGCTGGACCCCGTGTCTATTGCCTGACCAGGTTGTTCTAGAACATTCTGAAGATTTGCATGCAGGACCCCGGACAGCAATGCTTGTGGCAACAGCATGAGACAATTTCTTCCCACGCAGCTACACGTGAGTCAAATTGGCCTAGTGATGGGCGAGCTCGGTCCGGCTCAAAAGCGGCTGCTATGGCTTGGCCTGGAGAGCCGCGCCTCCTCAAACCTCAGGCCTATGAAGTTTGCATGTTGTCCAGGGTCATGGTTGGCTTGAGATTTGAGGCAGATGAGAGATGAGATGGCACAGGGGCATGGGGGATCTCATTGCAAACAAATGAAGTATAAGATGGTGTAGCTAGACTCAAGTACAACAAGATGATCGATGGCAGGCATATCTGAGCGTAATTGCACATCCAGGCCCCAAAAGCCAACAAGGTCGAGGTGTCCAAGACATTGTCCACTGAGCTTGAGCTTGACTCGGCCTGAGCTCGAGCTTGCAAGCGGTGGGTAGTCTCTCAAAAGGGCGTGTTTGGACGGCTCGGGAGGTCCTTTTGGGGGTCAGATTGTGAGTAAAGACTATGGGGAGGTCAGTGTGGTGATGCTCACCTTGTATACAGTCATTCTGTGCCCCCAAAAGACCAGGCAAGGCTCAGTCACCCTCTGCCGCTATGAAGCCTGAGCTCAAGAGCTTGGCCCGGGCCTTAGAGGTTTCTGGCTGTGCCTTCTGAAGAGGCCAGCCGAGCTTAGCCTGAAGACAGTCGACTTTGNAGGCCAGCCGAGCTTAGCCTGAAGACAGTCGACTTTGAGAGCCTGACGGCTTTGAGCCAGGCACGGGATATCGCTACCAGTTGCACAAGCAAAGCTCCGACTTTGCTGGTATAACAGGTGTGTCGAACGCCAGGGTCTCAAGTCAGTAGTAGTGATGTGCGAGCCCGGCTCGGCTCGAAAGCCGCGGCTACGGCTCGGCCTGGGGAGCTACGGCCTGCTCTAACTGCAGGCCGAGCTTGTTGAACTCGGAGCTCTATCTCCGGTTCCTTTGACGGCGTCAAGTCCATACTTGCACGGAAGGGCGCATGCAGTGCACCCTACCAGCGCCCCGATGCGCTAGCTGACGCCCTTCTTTGTTTCCGATATATCGGCGCTTCTTTATGTTTTCCATTTCCCGGGATTGAACTCTTGACCTCCGCACTTTTCATGCATTTTTCTTTTCGCTCTTTGTTG
>WJSG01018032.1:0-26684 GCA_016618145.1 Sanghuangporus lonicericola | reverse complement strand
TTGTATGACTTGATTTGAATATAAACGACAAGTACGAATTCAACGGCTTTTGGGCGCTTATTTGGGCGTTCAAACACTTTCTGCGGGGGGGAGTACGTCGGGAACAGCAACTTAGATGAGAATCGTCCCGCCACGGTAGCAAACACCGTGAGGGCTGTGTTCTCACGCTACGTATCTTGCTCCAATGGTGTTTCGCATGCGACGTCACCCACCTGTGTCCACGGCGACTATAAACAGAATGGTTTCACAGGCGGACGTGGCGGAAAAACCGATGTCACACCCGACAGACGAAGGAGCATTTATGTAACCAAAATATTTCGGAGACCGGTGTTCGTCTAACCAAGAACATATGACAGAAAAGTCCACAGTACAAGAAGTACATTCTCTTTACAGCAAGATCCTGACGTGAACGCACGACGCGAGCAATTTGTCCAATACATCAAGACCACTCAACCGCCGCAAGTAACCGGAAGACTCGGCCGCCTAAACACACCAATGACTGACAACGTCCCGAACGTCTAGCCGCCAGCGCCCGTTGCAGCCTCTCCACTACTTGAAGTCATCTTCAAATGAGCGACGGGTCCGACTAGGATGGTCGTATACCGGTCTTCAGGATCCCAGGAGGAAGCTCGACTTCGCGAAGCCATTCTAGCGGGTATACGCATTTCCTCTTCCTCCTTAAGCACTGGCTGAAGTGTACGTAGTCAGCACGATATCTGAAACAAGCAATAGTCACTCACTCGCAAGTGGGGTCGTCGGACTCCACGAGGGGTCTACCACACGCAATCTTCCTGTCCTTGCAGAACGAACAAGCCGTACACGGGTCCCTCCTTGGGACTCTACTGCCTAGTATTCTTGAACGAGCTTGCTCGGCGAGAGATTTGACGTTGCTGAGGTTGTCGGATTCTTCCGCCGGCTTAGGTGCGAGACGCCTTTGCTGCAATGTGAGTGTCGGCTTCCTACGAATTCTTTTTCTTCTAATGCCGTTGGACGTTGGGTCTTGTCGACCGGGCGGGAGTTCGACTACGACGTTGGAGTGATTATTACGATTGATGAGGAACGAAAAAATCGTCCTTTATGGTCGAGATACGCCAATAGACGCTGGAACGGGAAACGATCCCCGTGGGAATAATATTTGGACTCAGCTTACAAGCACTAATGTTGTGGCTTACTATTACATCATCACATATAACAACAAAAGCTTACTGCTTAGACGCTGACATAGGGTTAGGGGTACCCAATTGAGCGCTGTCTTAATGCCCCATAAGCTCCAGTTACTTATGCAAGGATTACTTGCACTGTTACGCAAATTAAGCGCCCAAAATCCGATAAACCCGAAAGCTTGCACAACTGAGCTGGCTGCACGGGAGGGTGCGACCAGGCCAGCAGTGCACCCAGCTTATGTAAGCGCAAATAAGCGCTCGATATCTCCGAAAACTCCGCAAATGACCACCACTTATACTTCTAGTAACATAGCTCTGTAGATTAATGACAAACTTAGCTACAAATAAGATCAACAGTACTTACCGGCATTCTGTAATTGGTAAAGCATTTTTGTATGACATTTTAAACATAGTAACAGGATGGATTGCAGGTCAGACTTGTGGATGACGCACACTATCTCACCTATGTGGCTGTGTTAACACTACTTACTGGCAATCTTTACTGGTAGAACATCGGGAAACTGTCAATGATATCCCCAGTATACTACAGATGTCGTAGAGATCTATAGGGCTGGTAAGTGTTTGTCACTGCATGATTGAAGCTATAGAATCGAGTAACTCTGTAGAGTCATGGGGAAGGGACTGGGGTTCACGGTAATATACTGTAGAGCTGGCATCCAGGTTCTGTAAAGCTCTGTAGAACCCATGCCCCAGCTCTACAGAGCCCTGCAGAAGCTCATAGCAGCCTCTACCATGGATGACATGCTAATGGCGAGCTCGATGACACTTGAGCTCGATGGCCTCAGCGCATGATATCCAGGTGCAGGCCGTTTGCAGACAAATCTGTATAGCAATAGTAGCAAGATAGATATATTTTGGATCTACGACAATGTGAGCAGTACAGATTGAAGATGGCTATCGCTACGTATATGTAGTGGCATGGAGTAATGCGCATGGACGATACTACACGCATAGCTGAGAGTTATAAGTGTCTTTGCCTGCCGCCCACATGCAGGGAAAGGACGCACCATGTTGAATAGGAGCTACCTCGCGCTCGTCTAGTCACCACAAGATATATCCTCCTTGAGGAAGGAGGCTGCCAGGCTGGCTGGTCAACATTTGTGAGCGCAAAGCGACTCACAAAATTTGCAAATTGTGGACCCACCTACTAGGACATATGCAGATGCGGAAAAATGAGGATGCCATACCTTTGAAGAGACCCAGATAACATCCGGAGCAGCTGCTGATGCAAGCCAGGACCCTCAGGTGGCACAAGATACATGGATGTACCTGCGCAGACAGGAACCGTGATATATGTGCTCCCTGGCCAGGTCACGCACCTTCTCTCACATGTAGATGCCAGCAGCGTGGAGCTGGGATAGAGGAGGAGTGGTGGGAAAGGGGGAGACACGTACCTGATGAGTCTTGCAGCTATGACCGAGTAAGCACACACCGATGAGTCAGGAAAGCAACAGGCTCTCCGAAGACAGAGGTGTGCGCCGTCTGGACGTAGCAGTCGAGCAACCAGCGGTGTCGAAGAAGCTGTCGACAACCGTAGAACTCGAGGGCAGGAGGGATGATGGTGGAGAGTGGAGGAGAAGTGGCGACGCAAACTGGGGACAAGCCCTCAGCTTATGAGACACGACACTCCTGCCATAAACGGAGTATATGCGGTCACGTGTCTGGCGCACTCTTGACGAGCCTTCACATTCTCACTGCTCTGCCCCACTCCTCCTGCTTCTTCAGACCCCTGCGCGATGTCATTGACAGCTCTATGATGCTACAAAGGCTCTATGACGTGAGGTATCCCACTGAACTTGCCCCACAGAATTCACCTGGACTTAGCCTCCGAGTCTCCCTGTCAGTGTCAGTGTCCACCGATGGCTGCCCTTGCCACTGGCACCGGCACCGGGGACAAAGGACAAGAACAAGGACACCCATAGGCTGGCTTGCTTACTGCGCGAAAAACGCGACCGCAGATGAGGGTAATGATGAGAACTTGAACATGTGAGTCGATAGGCATGACGAGACAGATGTGCGAGCCCTTGAGGAAGATGACAAGGGGAATATTAAACAGCTTGAGGGTATCGGCAATGATGGTTTATACTGCTGAGCGCTGAGACTTCATACTCTCTCCAGATTCTGACAGACAGTCTTCAACCTGGATTGGTCTTTGAAGTTTGCAGTGAACTATCAATCATTGGGTGCCATTCTACAGACTTCTACAGAAGGCATGCACCCTCAATGACCCTCTACAGCCAACGCCAGCAGCGGATAGTTCTGACCAACAACTACCATGTGCTGTATGGCTTCATGTTGCATAGGCATCAACTGCCACAACTTGCGTGTTTTCCCGACGAAGGAGTGTATATCACAAGTTGAAAGCCAGCAGAACACTCTACCAGAAACCCGTCAATCGTCATTTGCCAGTAGTGGCCCACTCCCACCCAAGTAAGAAGAGTCGCTCGAGCCCTGAGCTGTCTCCAACCGCGAGGGAGACCGATGTCGATTCGAGGCATTACCGTTCAGGGACTGTTCTGTTGACAAGAAACTCGCCGGTGTGAGAGTTGCCAGAAAAAGGGGAGGCCAATCGTAGCAGGTGTCTGCAGTGGCGGAACTTTGGCGTGTTCTACCATCTGAAAACTTTCCGTAAGTGGCAGTCGACGCGCAGTAAGGACTATATCATACACACCATTCTCTGCGAATCGAAGCTGATGTTGGACTTCGTCCTCTTGAAAACGGAAAGCGCCTCCGCCTTCGGAGGAACTCGTATTGCGTGAGCGCAGGTTATACCTCAGTGAGAGTGGTACGCAGCGTGACACGGGGAGGCACAACTCCATATGTTGACCTCTGGACGACGGCGGGTACTCGTGAGACACGGAGGGAGCAACGACAGCTGATGACCAGTCGGACAGGCCCGGGCATTCTTCCGATACGTCTGCTGCCTTCTCCGCAGGCCCGAACACAGCACGTGAACAAGCATCAACCCATGAGGGATCGGTCGACAAACAGCCGACGGGCACGTATTGCCTCGTCGGGGGGGGGATCGAGTCGCCGTGCCTATCGACATCACCGTAATGTGCGAAGGCACACTTAGCTGCATGTTTACGTGAGCAACAATGTAATCCGAACCACTTGAGATGTACTAACCGCCTTCAATTGTCTGCTCCTGCGAAGGATTGTTGGTTTCCGGGTCGCCGCGCGGAGCTTCGTCAAGAAGCCGATCTCCCCATTGGTGTCCGTCTTGCTGAGGAAGCGCCGACGTCGTCGCCTCAAATGAACACGTCTGTAGAACCGACCTGTTGTTTCGGAACGAGTGTTGTAGGACGTCCAGAGCAGCTGGGCTTGACCCCTTCTGACCAGCAGTGAACACCCGCGGATGATGGTCCTCGTCGACCACACCGGGAGATGACCGTTCAAATGAACGCTCCCCTGAGACATCCTCCTCGACATACGGCAGCCACGAAACGAGGTCGATTTTGACATCGCTGCTCAAAAGCTCGGAAGGAGGGACGTCCGCGTGTACGAGGGATGTGGAGGAGGTCCCCCTGTCATATACGATGTCGTGTTCAACACGGCATTCGTCTACAGAGTTAAATTAGCGAACAACGCTCTCAGGATGTATTCATACAAACGTACCTCCTTCAGTCAACCAACGCTCCCACTGAACTCCGTATTCATGCGCTCCAGCGATCCTTCTCTCATCAACGTACAGCTCTCGAAGACCTCCCTCCCCCTGCTCGCCGACCACTCTTGTCGTTCGAAGGGAATTGCTGTCCCCAGAAATATCGTCCATCAGGAGCGGTTCGCGTGGCAGGTACGACATGGGCGAGTACGTGTTAGAGGACCCATCTGGAGACGGACATTGCTGCCCCAAGACGAGTGGGGGACCGTCTACATGAGACGTACAGTCAGGAGAACCTCCATCCAAGCCGCCAACAGCCCCTTGGCGTGGCGACCAGGCGGTCCCAGTACAGATGTCGTTTGTCGAGCGACCTGTTTGCAAGACGGTGGTATATATCGCGGACTGTTGTGTCTCGCGAACTTCCGGCTGGTCGACGTCATCCACCTCATTGCCCGGAAACAGTTGTTCCCAAAGAACACCCTCCTCCTGTTCGCCGACCATCGATATAGACCGGCAGGGACTCCTGACCCAAGCGCTCTCTGCTGGTGCCATCGAACGCCGTTCGGGGAGCGGGGGGGTGAAGTAGCACTCCGACCATCCACTTGAGGGGAAAGCCGATTGGTGCTTGTCGGATAGCCCACCAAGCAGACAGGAATGATTAGAAGACAGTTCCTCCAGCACGTCCTCCAAATATGGTGTCATGGGAGAGAGAGCAGACGCAGGTACGCCGTCACAACACGGGTCGTTCGACAAGAAACCGACAGACCCGGGTTCCAGGTCGATAGAAAGACCCACAACCTGCAGGAAGTCGGCCTGAGCGTGATGTTGAGAGACGTAATACGCTGCATGGGTGGTTGAGCTTCACGCAGTCTGTAATACACAACAGCCTTCAAGGACTCACATTGCGGCTGAACGTATTTCTGTTGGCCTTCGAACATCTCCGACTGGAGCGAATTGCATTCACTCGCACGGCGAGTATCGTCTCCGAGCAAGTTCAGAGCACCGCACGGTGTGTGAAGGTAAGAATCCGTCTGCTGGGTACGCTCAGTGAGAGGAGGTCCGCAACCCATACTGCTGGACGTACCAAGGTTTCGCAGTTTTCCGTCGTACTAAACATTACGAAGGGGGGGAGGGACAGTTGCACTTCATCCACACATGTTCCGAGAGGGACAAGTTCTCGTAGCAGTCCGAAGTCAAGGGCTGAGGACGTAGACGAAGGCTCGATTCCGCTGTGGGGAGGGAATCGACTTCCGCAATCTTGGGTCGGAACGTGCTCACGACCGTAGTGTCTTCGGACGTTGTCTTGAAAGGGATCTCTCAGCTGAGAGAGACTTGCAGCGTCCATGTTCAGAGACGTTTCAACCCATGCATTGCTGCGATGGGCGAATTCGTCTAACTGCCTCGCAATCGAAGCCCTAGTTATCACCCGAATGCTCACAAGCACAGGACAACTCACGTCGTTCAGTATCTCCCGCGAACCTACCCACTGCCGAGGTATCTCCTCATCGCGAGCACCGACTGTGTGATCGATCAAAAGGCCTGACGTAGGCCCTGCTGTCGCGTGTTCCTCATCAGCATAGAGGGAAACGTCGTGTTCGATGTTCGGATAGTGCCATGGAAGCGGAGACGGATGGAGATCAAGAATCTCTAAGGGCGACAGGAGGTTGTCGCGCTCCCGATACGTCTCGGAAATGTCCCCGGACCACATCCAGATTTCCGTAGGAAGTGCAGGCACCAAGCAGAAGAGTTCACGATCGGTATGACGCGATGTGAAGAGTGCTCCTAGATTACTGTTCACTGAAGTGGGTGGACGAGACAACAAGTGAACCACGCAAGCCGGAAAAGAAGAGGCAAGGAAACACACCTACCATCGCACCACTTTTATAACCACCACCGAGTACGGATGGTCGAAAAAGTCGAGCTGCTGAGATGTACCATGTGAGCTGAATACTCCCGATTTCCCGCCAGAACTTCACCTTCGACACGACGTTCTCTTTGGTGAGACACTAAGCATGCTCGAATCTCCGTGACGGCTTCCACATCGACAGGCGAAATGACACGGAACTGAACCGTTACCAAGCTCTTCACGTCCGTTGTCCGGAGGTAACGACAAGTCCGGAGTTCGGCGCTTGAGCGAGGAACTCTAAATGGCGTGTGACGTAATCACTTGGTCCTATTTATCTCTTCTATCCTGTCCGCTGTCGGCGTGCACCCTTCTCACTGTCCTAATCGAGACCTCTCACAGTTACCTGTGCATCGCGATACGTGAGTCGATTCCTCGGGAAGGAACATCCGTGTTCGTGTTCTTCTCGAACATTGTCGCTATCTTGTGAGAGTCCGACGTTAGCGTCGGGTCTTCGCCGCTATAAGTAAACCAGTCCCTGGACGGAGCTTCCCGGGCCGCTCGCTCTCTATTCTTTCCTTTGCGAACCTCGACCGTCACGGGTACTATGATTTGGCACCCGCTTCGATGCAGCATGTCTTCGAATTACGAGATCGGCGACCGCATTCTACTCTGGCAACTGTTGATCATCCTCCAACTGCCAAATCCTCCCCATCTAGTACAGGGTCCGTCGTACCATAAGCGACTGAGCTTCCTAGGGGCCCTTCTTATCAAGCTGCCTCGTATATTGACTTACTACCTGAGTACTAGCACATGGGAAAATGCGTCACCACATGTGTCCATATGGGGCCACATGAGAGAGATCGCCGTCCCGTCATTCCCTCACCCTCTTCATTTGGCTCTCGTGTCCACCAATCTGCACCCGCGGAGCTCGCTGTCGTACTCACAGCTCTTTGGAACAGCATACGATACTCCGCACTTCTGTTTGAATACGGAAGCTTTTACGCATGCCAACTCATTCTTGCGGCAGAGTACGAGGAAGGGAGGAGCTTGGTAAGTCGACGCTTTCTCACGTCTGGAACGTCCCGTCTCTGTGTACTACTAACTCAATTCCGCCAGCTTGTGTGCAGGCACCGCACGCTTGCAGACGTTCCGCGTCGGATGAGAACCACCTAGTGGTAAAAGGATGTGGGTCCCAGCACTCGGTATCCACCACAGCAACGGCAGCTCGTTCGGCTGCCCCCTTCAGCCGATCTCTTAGGGATAGGAGCTTTCCGGTAGGACATGCCGCTCCTCTTCCAATGGAATGCCCCGGCTCGTTGCCGGCCGCTATATATGTACATACCATACTATTCATCTTTCCCCGTTCTTCAGCTTCATGACTGAGCCAAGAGGGAGCTCCTCCTCGTTCGCGGCGGACGGGAAAGGTCAGGCCGGTGGATACCGTCAGAAGGTAGACGCAGCAACACAAGCGGTTAAAGGAGGGCCTTCTGAAGGGCCTTCTCTTCCTCGCATTCCTACCAAACGTGTCCGGTGCGCATATCAACAGGGACGCTCTTCCGCTTATATCGACTACTTGAATCTACAGCTTTCGAACTCCTGAGAGCGAAGCGGGTGATGTTGCTCGCGACGCGAAGCGTGTTGCTATAGAATTCACGTCTCCTTCTGGCCGGCGATTGGTGCACATAGATCCCAAGAGCTATGTCCCTCGTGCTACCGATCTAGTCACGGAGCCGTGGGTAGACGAACAGACCACACGGTTCGTCCTCGGACTTTGAAATGGCATACAATACTGACCTTTCACTCCAGTTACATCTTGAATTTCATCTCTTACCACAACAACGACGGGCCCTGGTTTCCTATTCACGTACTTCCTGCCTCTTCCTGGGCTGTCGTCGATGAAGACCCCAGTGTCATGCATCGTACGTACAACAACAGGCCTCTTCTTATGTGGATCGTCGGCTCGTTCGTCGGCTTCCAGCTGGGAAGTGATAAACCAGATAGTCCGACACGTCTTGAAGTCACTGTAGACTTCTTACGGGAGGTCGACCGCTCCTGCGCGCTCCAAGCGTACAACGACGCCTCTACAACAGCTCTCGCCGAACTGAAGACTCTGACCGCGAGGTCTCCCGAATCTGAGAGCGAGGGCTACGTCGTAAGCACACATTTCAGATCGATAATCCACTGTTAACGTTCCACTTAATCCCTTCTAGACGTACACTGATGTGTATGACGCTCGACGTGGGTTCCAAGACCGTTCTAAGCTGAAGGAGATATCTCCCGCCCGGATTCGGGGAGGCGACGTTGTCCTTCTCGAATGTACCCTTGTACGCTTCGAACGCGGAGGCGGAGACCGTACTGCATCGTTTCTTCTGCACTCTTTATACTGGCTAGCCGGACAGCCTCCGCCCACCGTTGTTCATACCTTTCCCCCCCGATCCTTTCCACATATGATAACCTTTGAATGATGTACGTGATCACGCCTGAAGACAACTTTTGTATGTTCGGAATTCTCCGTATGCGATATAAAGCAATATAGTAGCTCACCCTTGATCTTGCTATGCTCAGATCGGCCCATCACGAGCCAAAGCAACGAACGAAAGGCTCGAATACTTGTTACCGTTGTACGTGTCTGCTACAATGGTTATACTACAGTGCTGTTGAGCGCGTCTGAGCAAATGTCATATGAGGTCTATCTAATGTCGCGCAAGTCACCACACGTACACTCTACACATCGTCGAGCTACCACTGACAGATACAAATGAACAGGGTAACGAGATTTTCTATATCATGACATCGCCTTGCCCACTCTAGTCACATCGTCTCATACTGGAACATACACGAGGACTCCAAAAGCATTCCCGGGTCAACAACAACTCCAAATTGATTCCCCTCACGCCGAGCAACCCTCACACACGACCATGTCCTCCTCCGACTCCAACACTGCAGCACACGAGACCACAAGGTCGACCACAGAAGAGGAGCTCGCGTCTTCTGCAGTAAGCCCGACGCACGTGGATGTGCCCGCGCCTTCGACAGCAGCTTCATCGGTAGCCGAAGAACGGATACCTTCGACGACATCTTCAGGAAGAGCCAAGAGGCTCGGCTTCTCTGTGCGGAGTTCGTCCGAATCTGCGGACACGGCGTCCACACCTGTCTGAGGTTCGAGCGCCCCTGCAAGCTTGTCCTGCGAGTTCAACCCTTCGCCGAGACGCGCGCGCCCTGTAGACATCCGCCCGACCCCGTAAGGTTGAGGATACATAGGTGCCTGTGTCCGCAAGTAGTACAGCCCGGTCTTCAGCCCGCGCCGCCACGCATGCAGTTGAATACGCATCTGAATGCTTATCAGACACGTCACGTGAGACCCTCCGCGCTGAAGACTCACCAGGTCATCCGTGGTCGGATTGACGACCTTCAGAGACATAGACTGTGTCTGATCAATGAAACGACCGCGATCGGCCGCCAGATCAACAACCACCAACGGATCGATCTCCCAAGCCGTTCTATAGATTTCTTTCAAGTCGCTTGGAATTTGCGCGATCCCCTGAATGGATCCTGGAACTAATGAGAAGCACGAAGGCGAGATAGGAGACCCAAGATTGCTCACCGTGACTGTTCAATAACATTCCTCGAACATCGTCCGTCCACAAGCCTCGCTGCTCTAAGTCACGAACAAGCCAAGAATTGACCTCCGTGTAGTCGCCACTCAGCACCCTATGCACGAGCACGTTGCTGTCGATTACGGCATTAGCACGAAAGCTCGCTACCATAAGAAGTAAAACAAATACCTGGTGTAAGGCTCGACTCCATCGAAGTTCCCAAGAAGGCGAGCGGTGGATGCAGTCGGCATCTGCGCCGTCAACATGGAGTTTCGGAGTCCATAAAGAGATATCGACTGCCGAATGTTATCGAAATTGCATACTCCCGGCATCGGCGGCTTTGGCCACATGTCAGGCTGAAGGACGCCTGAACACGCGGGAGAGTCCCGGAAGAAGGGGTACGATCCATACAGTCGCCCCAACTCGCAGCTCGACTGGTAAGCGGCGTGGTAGATCGTTTCGAATATCTTGAGATTCAAGGCCCTAGCCTCCGGTGAGCCAAACGCGAAGCCCGATATCATGAAGGCGTCCGCCAGCCCTTGAGCACCGACCCCCAGCGCCCGTGTGTTGATCGCCGAGAGGTACGAGTCCCGCGTGGGGTAATCCGCCTCATTGATGAGAGAGTCGGCTCCTCGGACCGCAAGCATCGTCACTTCGTGTAGTCCCCTCAAGTCGTAGGCTCCATCCCTGACAGCAAACCGGGATACAGCGACGGAGGCCAAGGTACAGACCGCTATGTGGTCCGGGTCGGAATACTGCACGATCTCGGTGCATAGATTGGAGCCGTTGATCACCCCGAGATGGGCCTCGTTGTTCTTTGCTGTAAGCGACGCCCTTCTAATTAGATACGTCTGTCGCAGAAAAATCAGGCGCACCGTTGATGGCATCTCGGTACATGATGAAAGGTCCCCCGCTCTCCGCCTGGGCGCGACAGATTGCGTCCCACAGCTCCCGAGCGGGCATCACTGCAAGCGCCTCCACACTCGCCTCATACTGCTGGTAGCTTGTTGTGAAGACGTCTCCAAATGTTGTAAGAAGATCGGGAACATCGACGGGGTCGAAGACCCGCCACTCTTCATCCTTCTCCAGCCGTTGCATGCTACAAACGCAGACGTCAGTGATAGAGAGCAATCCACAACGTCTAGAACTTACAAGATATCAGGGATAAACAAGCCAGGAAACAGACGGCGAACGTGCTCGTGTCGCGCTGCGCGACTCGTGCGGCAGATTATGAAGCGACGAACATCCGCATGCCAGATAGGCAGGTACACTGTGGCAGCTGAAGGGCGGCTAGAACGCCACAACGACGTGCATTCCGCGTGCTCGTCGTACACGCGCATAAGTGGAAGCACCCCGGGCTGCTTAGAAGGACCTGCACTACACATCGCCGCGAGGTTAGTCCAGCTCATGTGGGGACGAAGGAATGGCGTCCGTACCGACGAGCTGGCACTGCCCCCAACGACAATCCGATTCCCCCGTCCGCCAGCCAAAACCGGTCAAGATCGTTCGCGCTTTGAAGCAACTCCACAGGTCCAGTTGGATCGGGAGTGTACAAAAAACAGGACGCAAAGTAGGCTCGACGTGTGCCTGCGTTCATGAGTGTCGGGGTGGCGAACGTGAACAAACGCCGTGACAGAGCGTCGTATGTTCGCAAGACCATGTCGAGATCATCCTTGTGAATGCTGAGAGCTACCCGCAGATACAGGAACTGCGGACGTTCCACTATCCTGTCGCCTGCGCGGATGAGATAAGAATGCGCCATTGAGTGAATAGCCGAGCTGATGAAATAACGGTCAGTACCGGTTACAGTTGAACGATCAAATACCCACTAAGTGAACGTAAAGTCCCGAGAGTGCATCACGGCATCGTCCAACTCAGGTCCGAACTTGTTGCAGAGCCTCAGGATGTCAGAGTCCAGGATCGCGTCCTCTCCTACGATGGCACGAAGTAAGTAACGCACTCCCTCCTCCGTCCTTCCCCCGAGCCCGCCATGTGATCACTACTCACCAGTCCCATACGTCACTCCGTACTCTGTGAATGACTTCATGGTCTCCCCGTGTAAGAAGGTAGCGTAGATCCGACCGCCCAGTTTCGAGTAATCAGGGTGCCTTGTAGAAAACCCCCCGGCCATCTCGGCGCATTGCAGCTGCAACACGTAAGTAAACGCAGTCTGCAAACACCTGACTGCACGCACCAATAAGGCCCGAGAAGAGACCTGCAGGGTTAGGCCTTCACACACCCGGTCTACCAACCTGAGAGGCACTGAGCAAAGGCGGGTGGATGAGCAGATACAAACGTACCAATTGACTCGCAACACATTATCCTTGATATCCCATGACATCTACAGACACATTGTCAGCACTCCGCCAGATTGCGCACCAAGTCACGAACTCGTTCGACGAATGAAGTAAGCTGAATATCGGGTCAGCCCGTGCACGCAACCCATACAAGCCAACTGACGTACCTTCTCCCGTGAAAACGGTTGCAAACGTCTAAACGGCAGCATGAGTAGCAGACTCGTACTCGCTCAAGTTGAGATACAAACCCGTCTAGACATTGATGGTCAGTTTCACATAACATCACCTGAACTACAAACTCTCACCTCTCTTCATCACCATACACGGCGAACGAACCACCGTGCTCGTCATCTGTAGATCGGGGGCGTGCTGCAATGTAAAATCAGTCCAGTAAGCAAAACTTCCGAGGTTGTCCAGCTATCATGGGCTGTAGATCCTTATATACACCAGACAACCCATCATAGGTCATTCTCCCAAGAGCCAACCATTGACGCAGGTAATGTCGTCCAAGACGAACCCGTGCGTAGGTTCGTCTCGTCCTCAGATACCACGGACCCCCGCAGCCTCCAACATGATCCTCACGCCTGCTACGAACCGCTGCCACGAGGCAGACGAGCCGTGCCGCCGTGGGACGTAGTGGGTACCGTCCGCTCCCTTCTTCTCTCATTATCCCATTTCGTGGTCGAATCACATCTTCTACATCCAATACACATATGGCGGCTTGTGGCGTCAGCACTGTCCTCCCTTACAGTCTTGCTTGCTCCCATAAGCCCGTTCGCGAGGGACACAATACAACCCGAAGGAAGGGAACGAAGGGGAAGACAGTGCAGTTGAAGGCCGCAGCATTACATTTCAGACAAATGCTCACCTCAGACTGTTCAAGTATCATCAACCTATCGGCACGCGTGCGACCGCCTCTTGAGAACTGTCGACATCTGCCGCTATATGATACCAAACGCGAACTCAGTCGCAGCAATGGCATATACCTAGTAAAGCTGACCTCCATCATCTTTCTCGTTGACGACTAAGAAGGGAAATACGGTAGATCTGAAGTAAGGCTCGCCGTAGGATGAACGTCAGAACCAACATGGAGAGAACCGAAACAGGTAGGTCGGTAGGCGCGCAAACAGCACATGGCTGTTCCAGTCATTTCGTTAAGACTTGCGCGCTCCCGTTCATATCCTGCAACACAAATCATCCGAGGCATCACTTATAACGTTTCAAAACCATACGTTGTGATTGCTGAACTGCGTGGTTCCGTCGACGCCTCTACAGTAAGACCAATTTCCTTTACCAACCCTTCTCCGGCCTTATCAAGTAACTGCACTTCTTCATAACCTCCCCGCCTACGCTCTCCGTCCGTGACTATACTCAGCGGACTCCTCACACCCCTCCCAGCATTTCAAGGACTCTGAGATGATCATTAGCCTTTCAGTCTGGCAACTCCGTCTCACAAACAGAACCACAACTCACCGTTCCACTATCACATCGACAAACTGTCGTTCGGACGAGTGGAGGTTCGTTACGTGCCAAGGACTACGATATGCATGGCGTAGAACGAGCACGTTTCCGCCCACGGACAGGCCGAACCGCTCCCGGATGCATTCGTTCGCAAGGGCTCGCCCCGGGAACTTTGACGTGACAACGCTATAGCCGTTGGCTAAAACGCGTTCGGTTCCAGGGAAATTGTCCACTTTGGTGTAGTGAGACCCCTGAGGAAACCAGTGTGCTGCTTCTACGTCGGCGACCCAACCTGTTGCATCTACAGCGTCGTCATAATCGAGGAGGACCGGAAGTTGTACCATCCTCGGCCGGGACATCTTCGTTCCATACAGCAGCCCACAAACGAGCCGCTGGTCTTCGCACTGCACGACGTTTCATCAGCAATCCGCACGGATATTGATATCAGGTTCATCAACCTCGACTGCAAGCTGTTTCCGCCATGCATTTAAACCTTGTGGACTGTCATAGTAAGCTTGCGAGTACATGGGGTATCCGATCTGCTTATGTTTGTCAGCATAAGTCCACGTTCGCGTACTCTCAACAGACTTACCCTTGCTCGCGACTTCCGGACTCTGGCACGCGATCCTCTTGCTGTGTCTCGATTGCCGGTTGGGTGCATCTGGCTAGCGTTTGTGTGTTGACACTCGCAACAGATGTTCGTATTAATGCTCTCTGCGATTCACTCGCAGCTCTCCTCCCGGGCCAACTCTTACCTCCGTTATTCCCATGCAGACCTTCCCGCGGGAATGACCTGTCGATGCGGCCCACGACCTCTTCGTCGACGAACCGTCTTACACAACCAACTTACCACCTTCAACACCCTCCCCACGGCACTACGCTTCCCGGCACGAAGAACAGTGACGCCAAGTCGTGAACGATAGCACACCCGCACGATGAACAGGTACGACCCGCTCGTACCCACGCGCATGCAGATGCACTCACCCACCAGAACACGCTCGTACAAGCGATATTGCATGACGTAGTTATATCCCAAATTGCTCTCTCCCTGAACGACGTCGTGTCCAATCAACGGTCGGCGCCCCCCTTCGACCGTGACTCCCACCCTACTCCAATGCTCAAGCATCCAACTGTGAAGAATGACGGCTCTCGAACTCTCTCGACATTCCGAACCATGCCTGCACCATGTTGTGAGTGGGTCTCAAGGTATATAAACAGACCTTACGCTGCACAGACTTACCAGGAGCTCCGCCGCTTCATCACTCCTCTAGCTTCTACTTTTCCAAGTCTTACTCCTTCGTCGTTCTACGACATCCAAGACAATGGACGAGCAGACGGCACAAGCGATAAAGTCCTGGAAGACTCACCGCTACACCCCAAACCACTTGCCCTTTACCGACGCCGTATACTCATTGTTGACGGATGAGCCTCTCATTCAATTGAAGCCGACTTTCGGCAGGCCGAACGAGTGGGCTGTAAGACCATTACAACGCCGCTCTGCTGGTTGACTAACTCTGCATCGCAATGCAGATCTGCATCGCGGGGACCGACACACCTGCCGTGATGACTTTTGCCGGCGTCTTCGCCGAGTCGGACCCTTATGAGACCGGGAATTTGGTAGGACGAGACGCTGACCTTCCTCCGGACATGGATGAATCTCGAGTGTTCGTGCCTACTTCCTAGATTTCCTTCCTCCGAGCCAAGCTTATATGCCTAATTAGAGCGCGTCATGCCGGTTTCAAAGCTGCGTATACCTACGCCCTAGAGACGTACCACGACAAGGAGATCTGGGACCTCCAACATGTACGCGTTCCATTTCTTCAACGTCACACGATACTTATGACCGACCAGATCCTCGAGGAGTATGTCAAGTCTGTCGCTGGCTTCAACAGGAACGATCTTCCCCGTCTCGAGTGGCAAAACGGCGACGTGCAGCATTGGCGGTTCTTCCTACGCACACCGATGTTCTTCCATTACCAGTCCAGAGGAGCTCGTCCCCGTGTGCCTGAACGCCTTCATCCGTGGGTGAAGGCCGCACATGCTCGTACGCGGTCCTACCGCGCCAATCCCAATCCGCCTCGGGTTCGAGCAATCGAGGAGAACGAGTTACGTGACATCGCACAGTGCGCACAAAAGAAGTTGGAGTATGGCGACGTCGTGGGCCTCGTGTTCACCGTCGTCTACGCCGAGTCCCCGACGAACTGGGGGCCTGTGTACTTGGTCTCTGATGTCATTCGGGTCATGCCTGCCAATCGTTCTGCTTATCCGCTCCCCGATGAGAGTGAGACCACTGCCGAGGACAAGGAGGAGGAGCAGTTTTCGCTCGTCGCGAGCGTTCCAGGCACGTAAACAGCATATCGTACTGTAATCTCTTCTGATGTCTGAATAGCAGCTTCTACCTCCTCTTCCCCTCTGTTCTATGACGATGCAACCCCGGAGCCCACCGAGGCCACTTCAGACGGGCGCCGCTCACCCCTCCTCGAACGTGAACCTGAACTCGAAGGTCGCAAGCACGGCAAGGCACGAACGAGACTTCCTTCAAGTGCCGACGTTCCGACTCACATGCTATCCGAAGCACTTCCTAAGAAGGACGACGTGCAGAACAAGGCCCGTCTAGACACGAGTCCGAATGGCGACGTTGACGACGACGACATCATGTCTAACAGTACAGACGCCACCATGGGGTCCGTCGACATACCAGGACCTTCTACTACTGTACGGTCACACAGTCCAGTCATCTCACTCAAGAGGCCACGCGCGCACGTGGAAATTGAAGACGGCAGCCGGACGCAGGTCGAATCTGAGGACACTGGAGACCCGCAGGGTAGCAGGCCGCGTCGCTCTGGGGCAAATAAAGCTCGTCGCGTGTACTAATTCAATCTCCCTTCTCCACTTGCTCGAGGTCAATTTCTGGACTAGATGTCGTAGCTCAACGGCTTATTACACAGAAATACGTATACCTGCCCACCGTGTCTCCCTTGTACGAATCCCGCTTGGCCCGCAATAGACATAACGCCGGTTCCTCCAAGCTCCTACTTCGCTGGCCGCCCGCCTTTTGCCGCCAAGTGACTTTTGACTGCTGGACGTACCAGTGTGACGACGAAGTACTCACTTCCTCGAGTGCGAGACACAGATACGACAATGAGACACGGGCCGAACTCCAGACAGACGCCTTACAACTCCGGAACGGCCATTGACGGCTGTGAGCGCCTCGGTTCTCACTCCTCCTGACTCCATAACCACACAAAACTTAATGAACTTATTCTGCTGTTCCTCCTCATCTTGACTGTCTGTAAAGGTTTGGCCGCGCACGACGACACGCGAGATAAACATAGTTGTGTTGATCCTCCTCATAATCTCTCGGAAGATTTCAACGACGTCCAGCGACACGACAACCCCTCGACGCTCAGCCGTTTACTCGGATCCAACCGCAACATGTCAAAACACAGCCGACGATAGATGCCGTCCTCGATTAGAATCTGCTCGGTCATTAGCGGCCTCGACACTGTCCAAGAGAAAGATCGCTCACAGCCAAAGATGGTTGCCGTCCAGCTCTTTCTGCTCGCCGTAAGCCAGCAGAACTCACCCCGCCCGACTTCACCTGGACTGTGCTACCCTCAATAGCGAACAGACCAGGAAAGAACTTCCTTCCCCGGCGCGCAAGTACGATAGGAATCGGCTCCACTACCGCCTCCAAAAACAGTAGACGTTCCCGAACGTCTTCTGCACGCTTAAACAACCGCCGCCCAATACACAACTCTCCTAATATGCACCCCACAGAAAAGACGTCAACCTCCGCGTTCCATGGCAAACCTGAAGCTCACTCGTAAGCGCACATAACGTTCACAAATACCAAATGCCCGTACCTAGGCTGACCTCCGGTGCGCGATATTCATTCGTGCCGATCATAGAATGACCACCGCTAGTCTTGGGGACACAATCGGCGAGATCAACTATCACCAGGTCTAGGCACACTAGGGCGATCTTTCTTGTCCGTCAGAGAAAGCTCACTTTGATGCCTTCACTCACCTCCCTGGAATCAACCCGCATATGGGCATCTAGTGGCCTCGTCTCAGCCGACCGGAGCATGATATTCGCTGGCTTCAGATCCGTATGAATGAGCGAGAGAGCATGTATATCTGTCAATCAAGGTCAGCTCCAAACATGATACAGCAATCAGTCGCGCTCACGATGTACACCTTCCGCTATCTGGACAAAGATCCGGCGAATGTCGTCCAGAGACAAAGGATAAATGCCCGGAACAAGCAACGCGTCGGCGAGGCTGATAGGGAATAAAGGCAAGCACAAAAAGCCGCACTCCTCCTCGACGCAACTATCCTCTACTGTTGCGAACAACCTATGGACGACGTAAGCCGAACTTTGTTCACCAAGATTGAGTTCGACGTACCTGCGCGCCACACCACCCGCAGCATCGACTACTGTATAGGTATGCAGCTCCGTCTCCACCTCCTCCGTCCCGCGTCGCGCGCAGTCGAAAACTTTCATCGCCACTACCCTTCCACTACACTCTTCAATTGCTCGATACACAACCGAACTGATTCCTACCCCCGTTGGCTGTACTAAGGTATCTGTTCACTAATTCTTCAGTTAGCGAATCCACTTCCAGAGTTGCAGACTCACATCCTCGCATAGATGGAAACCGTACCACGCTGTGCATTTCCTTCAGTCATACCCCCACCGACATACCTATGACTGTTTCTGTCGACATTCAACTCTGCAAGGCTCCTGAGAAGTTCACACGCAACGGAGACCACGACCCGCGACCTTTCAACCATTCGTCGACGCAAACGTCTCAACAACCACGACCGTGAACTAAGTCGGCTCATTCACTCCAAGGAAGGAACTAGACCCGCTGTCGAAACATTTGCGCTGTCCAATCACACTCGCTCACCGACTCTCCTTTCAGAACTTCCCCATACTCTGGCAATATCGTTCACAGCACGCAAGAATCATCTACGTAACTCGCCTATATCGGTACATCCCGGACTTTCATCTCGAGGGTCCCAGCAAACCAGACTAGCTTCAATTCCGTCATCCAACACCTTCACAGCACTCGTACGTACATCAGCCGCCAGCGATCATATTGCATTCTCACACATCTCACTCCACAGTGACATCTCCCGCTCTCCAGATGGTACAACAAAGTTCGACTCGACTTGACCACGTCCACTGTTCTCACTGTCGTTTGTACACAGACCTTCCGCTTCCCACCGTCGTCGTAAAGTTCTCCCGAACTTTGTCATGCTCGTCTTCGGACTCAGCACATCCGTTATGAAATGACCATACTTGACATCTACTCCCTATCCTTGCCACCATCCGGCGCGAAAGGAAGAACAATGCAACGAACCCGAGGTTCCCGTAGCATCGAGCTTGAACCGGGTATCACCGTAGCTGTTCTACAATGCTGGCACGTCTAGTCCTTTTCCTTGCAACCGTGCCACTCCAAACTAAACCATGAAGCATTCCGCTGCCGTCGTCTTCTACATCAAGAGACCTCTCACGGCACACTCAAGCACGAATGATGTCGCGAGCCGCTCTTAGGCCCTTCGCACGTCCTCCGTGTCACCTCCTCGCTCCTTCCGTATCATCCCAAGGGGTTCTCGTACGTCCTCCTTCTCCAAGTACCAGTTCCGCTGAAACGTACTCTGCCTCCTGGGTGTGCTGTGAGACTTGTCCCGCGAGGTAACACGCGTGTGCACTCCGTCCCGCTCCTCCTCCTCAATGAAAATGAACGTTATAAAGCCCCCATTCTGAACCATCACCACCGTCTTCCATACTGTTAGCCCTTGGACGTGAACCTAAACACGCGTACCATGCTCCAAGGACTGGGCGCGGGCCGTATCATCACTTGCAACCCTTACGCTGCTATCCTGACCGACCATATCGCAGCTACCGCGCAGGACCCGCCTCCAGTCCAGATCCCCCGCAGCATTCTCTTTCCTAACAAGCTTCCTTCATCGAAGGTCGGAGGCGGAGATTACATGGAAGGAGATCTT
This sequence comes from Sanghuangporus lonicericola, assembly GCA_016618145.1. Taxonomy (NCBI): domain Eukaryota; kingdom Fungi; phylum Basidiomycota; class Agaricomycetes; order Hymenochaetales; family Hymenochaetaceae; genus Sanghuangporus; species Sanghuangporus lonicericola. The sequence goes on along the minus strand of WJSG01018032.1, from coordinate 6,679 downwards.
TCGAAGCTGTTCTCCCGGCAAGTGACGCCCCCGGATCTTCCACCTTCGTACATCGCTCACGCCTTCCAAGCAGCTTTCCAGTCGATATACTCGTCGAATTAATCGAGCATGCGGACTGGGAAATGCTTGCAGTATGGCGAGCGACCTCCCACGCGTTCTACGCCATAGTCAACACGCATCTTCGGCGTCGCTACACTGACCATGTTAGACCCTTTGTCGCCAACGTCCCACTCTTCAATGATGTGCTCCGCGCGAATGCCGCAATCATTTCTGGCTCGGTCGCGCTCCATTACTTCCATCCGGATGACCATTGGACGCCTCGTGACATGGACATCTACGTGTCCGACGCTAACTGGAAGTCGTTCCTTAGCGCCGTTCAAGACCCCAACGGGCTCGGTTTTACCAAGTACGAGCCCTTCCCGAAGGAGGCCTCGGATGCAGACTCGTCACCCATCTCCACCGCGACCATCGCATCTACCGCCGAGGGTTCCACCGCCGAGGGTTCCACCGCCGAGGGTTCCACCAATGGCGACAGCGAAGATGACGAGAATTCCGATGCCGAGGGGTCCGACTCGGACAGCACCCGGAGCTATGCTTCAGATGACTCGGATGACGACGCGCACCGATTGAGCGTCATGAAGGGCCTCCGCGACGTCCGCACCTTCTGCACTCCCACCGGCGCGCGTGTCGACGTCATACGTAGTCCTTCCAACAGCCCACTGACGCCTCTCCGTTTCTTCTGGTCCAGTCTGGTGGTGAACTTCATCACACCCGATGGCTGTGGTTGCGGCTATCCGTCGTCTACACTTCAACGCATTGGAGTCCTCAAGCCCGGACTCTTCAGACTTAGGGACAAGAACGCCGTCGCCAAGTATGAAGCCAGGTGCTTCGACTTCGTCAACCAGGAATGGAGACAGGTCCTCGACATGTGGGACTACCTCTTCTTCGGAGAACGATGCGCCCTGGTTCTCGATTTCAGGCACGAGTTCACATCGGCACGCCCGCCTCTGCCAGTACGTTTCAGCCTGCGTGGATGGGTTCCCGCCGTGAACTCCACCTTGAGGGCTCCTGGTGAGTGCCTGCACCTCGTGGACGATCACCACCGCTAACTCCCGTTTCCCCAAACGACAGCGTACGATCTCCGTGTACCCACACCTCGTTGAAGGGCACGCCGTACTCCCCTCGAAACCTGGCTCTTCGACGAACGTCATATACATTTCGGTCTGCATCCTATGATAGTCCCTTCGTGACCGTACCCCGTTACTGCAACCTCTTTACAGCTCTTGTCCCTTCTCAGACTGCATGGTGCACCCCTTTCCGGCATCCCAGTAGACTTAAGTGCCTAAATGAACTTGGGATCCCCTTCCAATAAGAACGCCTAACCGCTTCCAATCCCTGCCATATTCTCCCATATAACCCACGCTCCGTCTAGACCCGTCAGCCTCTATCTTTTTGTAGCACACTTACGTCCCGCGTTCAATACAGTCTTTCCCAATACAGACGTTCCGTTGATCGGAATTCAGCGCGTTCTTTCCGTCCTGACAAGGTCACGGCGCTACGCCACTTCACACGAACCTAATCTCAGTCGATCTGTCCGGTTTGAACCTTGTTGTCGACTCCGTCCGTACACTTCACCGCGTCCTCTTCTTTCTCTGCGCGACGTATACTACCTTAGTACGCACTGGCATCTCCGATCCTCAACGTGTCTCGTCGTTCTGACCGGCCGCGCCTCTACGGCGTCCCCCACCACACTCGCACTCCGTCAGACGCGCGTGAAGTCAACTCCGCGATCGGCTACGCCACAAGTTGTTCCGACAACTGCTTGCTCAACCAATGGCCGGACCGGAATACAATCGCGATTCGGTATGTCGTGAGACGGCTTACATTGCGCGCCTCCAGTTCCGACTTTCTTCTCCACAGCGCGAACGCGATGAACCGCGACGTCTAAGACCGTTCACGCAGATATCGCCCACCTCAGCACACTGGTCCGACCAGTGCAGCGCGTGCCAAGCCATCAACAACGAAGTGAGTAAACATATATGTCACTAGCTCACCCTCACGAGCTCAAGCACTTACTTACCGGTTGGTAGTGCGACCGCACTGAGAACTCCGGCTGCTCGTACTGCCGCCGACGCGGCATTCCCTGCTACGAAGGGTCGCATAATCGCACCTTTCAACGCGCTCAGCAACCTCCTCCTCCGCAGCCAATCACCCTTCCACCCATTCCCAACTTCAACTCGCCTTCCACGTTCCAAGATGAGCAACACTCGACCTTCCTCTCGACCAGCAATGTTCGCGAACAACAACCACAGCAAGTACTTCGCGGCCGATACACTCCATACGGTCCCATCGATGGCGCTTCGACGCGACCGCGACCCAGCGAGCGCGAGACAAATTTTCAAGCTTACCCGGAAACGCAAGCCCTCGCTCACTCCTCTTCTCGTCCGACCCGTAACGTTGTACGCAACAACCGCATGGTACGTCTACTCAGACGCGGTCGGCATTACAATTACTAATACTGCTTTACAACGTCAGCAACTATCAGGCCCCGCGGTGAACCCACCCTCAACGCAGACTGCGCACAACACCCATGTCCAACCGAGGGACGTATCAAACGTCTTGTCAACGTCGCAAGCACCGAGTATGTATGACACTCCTCTTTCCAGACCAACACTGAGCCAACGCAGGTATACACAACCTACCGGGACCTCGAGACAGCACTCACCTCAACCAGGCCACGTGGGAGCGCTTTTATGAGAGGAACAACCCGTTCTCCCAGTACATGCGCGAGCACCCCAGCGCAGGACGCCCACCCTATCGAAGCGATCCGTCCACTTTCACGTCAACAAGCCCTTCCGCGATCAGAACACGCAGCTCTCGCAACGCGTCTGGCCCGCGGACATCGCAAAGGCGATCTTCGTATATGGCTAGTCGTCCTCGGACAACTACCGACAACTCCTACCTGCGTGGACCCTTGCCTCTCTACACCCCTGCTACAACTCGACCCCGTTTGCAAGAAACGTCCTCCCTCCATACCGACACGCAGGCTCGTCAGCCTTCGGCCGCGAGGATTCCACCTTCATTCGCACACCGAGACCCGCCATCAACAACATACTCGTCCTCCGACTTCGGGGCCACTGAATCTCATGCTCATCTAAGCAACGCTCACTCGGACTCTCCCGCTTCACGCATCCGCGTTTCAAGCACCGGTTTCTTCAATGAACACTCTCCCTTCCACTCTACGGAACCCTCGACGACCGCAGACACGAACGTGCCTCGGAACGTCCACGATCTCCCAAATGCCTACCCGAATCCCTTCGCGCACTTGTCATTTCCCGTTAGTCCTCCCCGCTTTCGTCTTGCTGTTCAGAATCTAACTTGCTATCACTACCTTGCTCTCAGCCTCCGCCTCGACAAACATACACCACGTATGCGACGCAAGATTCCGACTGTTCCTATGAACTCCGCATGGAACCCTCCAGCCACGTCCAAACTACTCGGCACCCTCACGACAGAGCAGTCAGGCCCATCCCACTCACCAACACGATCCCACCTCAAACTTCTTCCCTGTACGCACTGAGTAGCGCACGCTTCGAACCAGAAACATCCAGTACGCACCTCCTACAGCATCATCCTACTCAAAACTTATAACTGTTCTTCCTTAGCCGCTCCTCAACCAGCAGTCGACCCTGGAACCTCGCGCTCAACTCAGCTAATCTCTTTTACACGTACGTCCATACGTCCCCGTGCCTCCCTGCATTACTTAAAACTACACGTTCGTTGCAGTCGACAACCTTGACGATGAGGACGACGATGAAGACGGGGAAGACTACGACGACAACGATATCGCCATGATAAGAATTCCTCAATCTCGCGAACTAGAGGTAACTTTGTACGTCAAACACAACTCACATCACTCACACTCAACTTCAGGACGACGACGTCAAACCATACACAATCTGCACAGCGTGCAAGATCTACTACGATGGGAAAACACACTGGCGCATCGTAAGCACTCCATACTACTAACGCCTACTGACAGACGTCACTAATCAATGCTTTTAGGGGCCCTACGGCCGCGGCACCCTATGCCAACCCTGCGGAAGAAAGTACGCTCGGCGGCTCGTCAAGATTGCGAAGGAGTTCGGCAAGAAGTACTCCCGCAAGAGGAGANTCGGCAAGAAGTACTCCCGCAAGAGGAGACATAGGGATTGATCGCGATTCTCTCCTCGCGAGTCGCTCTATCGTTGTTATATCTCTCACCCACTACCATCGCGCGAACACCGTCACTTCCCGCTCCCCCCCCCCGCGTATGTGCAGCAAGTTTTCCTTCCTACCTCTGTCTCTTTCTTGAACGCCTGCACCATGGCCGAACCAATCCCGGCTAACAGCAGATTGCTACATATCGGGCTATCATAGCCCGTCGCTACCGGTTCTTGAACACCGACTGAACCTCATATATCACGGCAGACCAACAATCTTGACGAACCCTACTCACACACATTCGCTGACTTGCAACGCCACACGGCACCGACGCCCTTCCTGCCGCAGTCCGTCATCAGCTTGCAGTCTGACATCATGTGCTCTTCTTCGAACACTCTCCTCTGCAGACCGTCATCCAATGTATTCACAGAACCTGTTCTCCGTACATACTCCCCAAGCATTCTAGAACATATCCAATACTCGGTACAATATTCGTGCATATAGAAGTTTCCACTGACATTCCCATATCGTATATACTCCCGAGCTCTACATGTACCACCTTACTTGCACAACTGTATTCGAATGTTAACGCACCATGCACAATACATCGTCGTCTTCTTGCCAACCAACTCATCCAGTCTCGCCGACCACCTGCAAGCACAACGTCCACGCAGTCCTCCAATAATACCCCACCTACAAGCACGACACGACCCTCACCTCGGGGCCAGGTCTGCCCGGAGGGGCTTTGTCCTTATAGTCATCACACGATCGAAGAATCTATCTCGAGCTCTCACCGTTGTACAGTCGCTGTAACGTCTTTGTAGCATCTCGTATGCCACCACTACTGGACGTTGGCGTCTAGTACGTGTTCGACCACTGACTCTGCCAGCGAGCTGACCCTTTAGGAGCTCCATCACAGCACGGCCTGACGAAGCCCGGAATAAGTACTTATGATACGACGAGGAGGCACCAGGTAACTCGATCGTGCTCATCGTGCAGAAGCCGACTCCTTCTTGAGATAGCTGAATGGTCGCAAAGGAATCACAAGCGTTCGCCACATGTTCGCCACAAACCGAGCATGACAAAAATGGTAACTCAAGCGCTCGTGCCCGCAGATGAGTGACGTCATAAATACTCGGATCGATGCGTCCCATACTCACCTACTAGGCTTACAGCTGAATTCATGTCATGCGCAGAATAGTGCAATCACAATTCAGTCAAATTATAGATCACATACACAATACAGTAAAGTACATTGACAGTTTGCTGATAACGCGGAAGGCATATGTACGTTAGTCCAATGGCAAGTATGACAAAGAGGGGATATACGAAGGTTTACGCGTCAGAGTCCAGATCCGACCAGTCGCTATCATTCTTCGCCACCTCCAACTCCTCCTTGCTGATGATCTCCAACCCGTCCTCCGCACTCGCGTCCGAAGTCCGCCTCTTCTTGGGCTCATCCGCGAGAGGCGACGAGGAGAGTAGGAAGGCTTCCTCGCTGTCAGATGAATCGGTGCGGCTCATCGGCTCTGAAATGGCAGACGAAGGGGTAGCGTCTGCACCGTCCGACGCGGAGGCAGAGGCAGGAGGGAGCTCCGTCTCGGCGGTCTTGAAGGTAGCATCGGTGATATCCGTGGCGGAGGATGCGATGCGTGAGATCGCCTCGGGAGCCTGGGTATCCGGAGCCGTCACGTTCTCCGACGCAGGAGTAAGCTCGGTGTCGGCGGTAGCGAACGTGGCGTCCGAGGTGTCTGTGGCAGAGGATGCGATGCGGGAGATCGCCTCGGGAGTCTGGGTATCGGGTGTCGGCGAGGAGATGGACACTGGAGGCAAGAAGTACTCGGAAGCGGACGCTGCGAGTGGTACTTCCGTGGCAACGTCCGCAGTGTCGTCCTCCGCAGCAGCGACTGGGGCCTCCGTCACTTCGGTCGGGCTTGGTGTGATCTCGACCGCAGAAGGGACAACGGGCGCATCCTGCGCCGCGGCGCTGTTGGTGTCGTGGGCGGGCTCAACCTCGACCGCAGGGGATTCGGAGTCGACGGTATCGACGACAGTAGAGTCGGCCGCACGGATATCGACTTCCTCAGCGAGTTCGTTGGAGGCGTGGTCGACAGCGACCGCAGCTCCCGGGATCGGCTCGACGGTGGGGGTTTGATCCACCTTAACTTCATCATCAGCGACAACGGCAGGGGCAGCTTCGACGGACAGCTCAGAGCTAGCGCGCCGCTCCCGGCTACGCTCCCGCTCTCTCTCTCGGCTCTCCTCCACCCGACGCTCAACGACCTCGAGAGCGCGCTCGACCTCCCGCACAACCTCCTTGCGGCGTCCGCGCACCTCAAGGTCGCCGTTACTCTCCACCGCATCGAGACGCGTCAACAAGACGTTCAGGGCATGCTCGTACGCGTGTATCGGGGTGTTGTTCGAGGAGTACGCGAGACGTCCCGGCTCGTCCGAGTCAGACTCGGCAGTGGCGTCA